>JAPFRM010000917.1:0-33668 GCA_030778325.1 Beauveria medogensis | reverse complement strand
TTTTTTTTTTTTTTTTTTGATAACTGGTGACTGGAGAGAACGCTGCTATTTGAACTAGACTCATCACGGGCTGGCAACTCGGTATATATAAATACATTTGCACGATTTCATCATCAGTTCTAGGCAAAAGATTATTTTTACATTAGCCCTTGCTTTCAATCCCACCTCCCAGCAAGCATAGACACTTCCATTTCCAAATCTTTTCTAGATTCTTCGGAAAGAGAGTATACCAATGCTTTTTATACTCGGAACCCTCGGCGACAATTCGAGATTTCCCGGAATGGCATGTCCCCGGCCCCGGTGACAGTGGAGCTGTACCGGCGAGCGGCCCCGGTACATCCGAGTTGGAGAAAAGTTTCCTAGCTGGGTGCGTTTCGCCAGGAATTCAAAGTTTCGAAATCAAGTTTCTATGCTTTCAAAACGTACGTCGTCATTCTTCAAAACTTGCTCATTTAATCTTTATTCGATACAACGATGGGGGCCGCGTGGCCCAAGAGCATCTGGTTAAATGATGCCTGGCCATCAGGGTGACTCAGAGTGGTACAAGTCTACACTCGCAAGCACGTCAACAAACAAGCAGCAGTTGATGCAGCCATGCTTGACTTTTGGCAAGATGAGCCCTAGTCTATAGCAAAATTTACATGTCTAGACCCTGCCATATTTGATACAAGCAATAAATTGCACAAGTCTGTACAAGTCCAAGTGCCCGCCAAGAAGACATTGTATCCCAGCCTTGTGGCCTAGACCAACAATAGAGTACACTTGTTACGCAGAAACTCCATTCCCTCGAAACAATGTTTAATCACAAAACGCCAAAGAGCCATGCTGGGCTTATGAGGGCCGTCCGTAGATGCATGCGCCTCGTTTCCAATATTCTTGCAGGACCCCAATGGAGCGCGGGTGCTTCTCAGCGGACCTGTTACAAGTCATCGCCTACCACGACCCAAGCAGCCAAGGATGGATCGACAACAGAGTTTTGACTACTCTCGGGCGTATCGTGAAATTCGCTCTCATTCACGACATCGTATTCATCACAATCCGGCATCAGGTCAGGAGGCTGTGACGCGTCAATGTCGACAGACCCCTGCGAGCCGGCCAGTTCGTAGATAACCCGGAGAGGGGGGTTCGCAGAATTCGCCGAGTCATGAGAAGATGCATGTAGCATCAGCCCTTCTGGACAAGCCTGTTGAGTAGGAGAGCTGAAGCGCGCAATAGCCTCGTCGTTTCCAATGTCGGAAAAGGAGAGATCGAGATGCAAAGGCCAATCTAAAGAGTACATGTCGCCATTGTCACTCATGCGCTTGGCACTCTTGCGTGATCGCTTAGCGGGACGGATAATGTAGGTTGGCTCGCTGTGGGAAATGCTGTTGAGATCAAGCGTCTTCTTGACGTCCTCGCTACTGTTGTAGAGGAGACCCCGGTGATAGAGTTCGGCAACTTGAGCGTCCTCGGAAGCAGTGCATCGTCGTATCGAGACTTTGGAAGTAGAGGAATCGTAAAAGGCTTCTTGACGCTCAAGTGAGGGTCGGCGGTAGTGATTGCGTTCACCGGGCAGAGGAACACCACTGCGGGCCAGAGCAACGGCGTTATCGAGGTCCTTGGGCGAATATGCACTGCGAGTATGTAGGCGACGGCCACTGACTCGAGCCTCGGCGGGCGCCCTCAGTCTCCTCGTCTGAAAGCTCTTGGCATCGTTGTTGTAGGCGTTCTGCAGCTGCCTTTCAAAGTGATGGTACCAGGCGGAAGGCTCGAGAGTGCTCAAGACGGGGCACAAGCGCGAACTGGAATATCTCGCACATTCAAAGCCCTCTCTCCAACAGACCTGGGGGTCGTTTTCTTTGGCGAGATTTCTTGCCCGACGACGAAGCTCGTGAGCCCATGAAGAAAGAGGAGCGGTATACGGGTGAGAAACCGCGCCAAAGTGGCCGTTCTCGAAGATGGCGTCGGGTAGATCCGATGTTGATCTCGCGTCCATGATTGCGTCAAGAGGGGTACTAGGATGATTGGAGAAAGAAGATGGAACTGAGCAGCCTTTGCTGTAGGTTGGTTTGGCTGATGAGCAAACGTCGGAGAGGCTGAGTAGGTGGGCGGGTAGGTAGATGAAGAAGACGGCAAGCAAAGGGCTCCAGTTGTCGAGCAGTCAAGGCGCCAGCAAGTTTAGCGAAAGCGGGTAGGTCACAGGGCGCAAAAGGTGCGATCAAGGGTCGTCGTCGCAACGTTGTCGTTGTGAAACTTGAAGAAGCAAAGCGGAAGCAGCGATGCAACAGTACGGCGAGGGGTGATGACTAGGCTTTGTATATAGAGTGGCCCGCACTGTCCCTTTTTATTGAGACTTGGAGCGCTCGAGGAGGCGAGGAGGCGAGGAGGCGAGGCCCAGCGCCCTGCGGGAGGGTGCTCGGGTCGACGGGTTCGGGTGCAGAGGCGAAACTGGGGGATGCTGATTGGTCCATGTTGATGTCATAAGACCCGTGCTGTTATCTTGGGTGCGAAACTGAGGCGGCGCATGACCGTGACTCACAGCCTTTGAGCTATGGCGCCAGCGTGTGACTCGGTGGCGCAGTCACATAGCAATGCCAACAACAGTCGCCCAATTTTGAAGTACCCCCTCGTTGCCAGTACAACAAGGCTGATTAACCAAAAAGTTGTGTCCTGATTCTCTCAGTCTCGTTCATTTCTACGAATTCTTCTCGTCATCCTGCCCATGTTTCCTCGGCCCCCGGGTTCCAGGCCCAAAAGTTGGCTGTCACTCCAGCTCAGCCTCGTCCGTCCCATAATCACATGCGCCACGCTTGTACCATGTGCCTGTCATCGACAGCATAAGGGCGCTTATGTAATCATTTGTTCTCTCACACTCGCAGTTTCACTCTATGCCTGCACGTCGCAGGTAAAAAGGTAGGAATAAAATTACTTCCATGACATACAGTAAGGTTGATTCTTTCGAGGCCTGCATCTTGAATTATTGTCCACATCTTGTCCACGTCTTGTCGAACCCGGTGGTAGTGCATCAGCGCCAGCACAGCAGCCCAACTAATCAATAAATGGCCCCAACTTGCCCGCCCCAGCTGACGGGTAGCAACCTCGTAGGCACCAGCCGCCTGACATTGCGCTGTTGTAGCATTTAGGCAGATGGTGATTCTAGAACTCGATTGAAGAGATGCTTACTCTGAAGAAAATGCCTGCCTGACAATATCTGCCTTAGAACTTTCTTGGCCGCCACACCTGGTCAAGTTAGGCATCTGTGGTAGTACCGGCGACTTGGACAGGTATGCGTCGGCCCGATCCATATACAATCTCTTCGAGCATCTCCGTAGCGACCATCTAATGACTTATATTGAAGGGTCATTTATTTTTGATCCATCATGTCTATTGCGCTATCACGGTGATGTTTGCTGATAACTTAGCCACCATGCCATACAAATCAGTGTCATAGTTCAGACCACAAGATCACGAACTTTCGAACAAGAGAACTCAATGTAGTTGAAACTTCTTGCTTGTGTATTTACTTACACTGTCGTCCATACACCGGCCCTTCGGGCAGCGATCATTAGGCACGTCGATGAGGCTCGATTCCATTCTGGGCTCGGCGTCAGAGACGGCCATGGCAGGCCAGCCATGAGGGCGAAGTGTGCCCTAGAGAGCTGCATATGGGCCGCCAATAGAGGACATGTGTGACAGCTAAAATCCGAAAACTCGGAGTCCCGACCCTTTTGTCGCATTTTCTGGGTTCGTTGGCTCACTTGTGTATTTCCAACGCGGATGCTCCCGATTCTCGACGGCCATTGCCGCCACCCTGAATCAGGATAAATATCTCATCGTTGGCCTAATTCGATTTGACTGGTACAGCCATCAAGGAATACATGTCCCAGTATATGTGCCCATATATAAAATCCATCCATGAACGCGCTGGTCTTGATGTAGTAAGCCCGCCATCCTAGCCCTTGTCTACGGTGAGGTTGAGGTGGCACTGGAAGCATGGAACAAGTAGCAAATTTCCGAGAGTTCATGTCTGAGATTCAGCTCATACACCCAGTCGAGAATTACCGCGTCTCTGGCGCCGATACTGTTCTGTTCGATTCGTATTTCGGCTCGCTTCACTTGTTGTACCTCTAACATCGACCATTCTAGAGTGCCGCAACCGACTCTGTCGCCATCAGGTATGAGGTTGAAATCTCATGGAATGATACTATAACCATCAATAGTTTGCACTCTGCATACTCTTATTCTCTTCCAATAGTTCGTGTATCGTAGCCTCTACAGACTGTGATGCTCCGTGGCAAGCATGAGACGCACAACAAGGTTGCTAGTCTGAAACACGATTTCGATATTAGCTATATCAGTACTTTGATGGTTCCGTACCTACTGATATATTTCTCTTAAGCGTGAGTCGAGATCTTGAACCGCCATCAAATGACGAGATGAAACAAAGCTTTGCCACAACTTTCGGCGCGTGAACGGTACTTCTTCAAACTATAGCTCGGGAAATCAATTGCAAAATGTAGAATCTACGGTAAGCCATCATTCTAAGCAGATGAGAGCAGAATCGCACACCGTAGGAGGCTTTTGTACCTCACCATGTGCAATACAGTGGAAGGTCTGGTGTTTGGTCTTGTACTTGTCGAGAGAGAACGGCTTTACCGCACTCAACAAGACCATCACAGGCGTGGTAGGCGAGGAATTCTACTGAGGAGCTCGCATAATGTAGACAGTCTTCCGTGGTTACGCTAAGCACGAGGGTGTAGGCCTTGAAGACGACTCGTCTCTAGGTCGACAAAAACTTCAAAAATAGGAGCAATCTTCATCAAGAATTGGAAATGGCCTGGGTACCTGACAACTACGTTTACTCCGGCCATGACGACTACTCCGGCGGAGCTGCCCGATGAACCCGACATCGGGCCTCGCATTATGCTCCGGGGCGAACCAACATCAGCGCAAACCAGGTTCATCGTGGGGGCCGTCGTCAACAGCTGCTCTTGGGGGTTGAATCTGGCAAAAGTTGATTCTAGGGAACGAGGACGAGGCTCTCGACCATGTAGGGCGTGGAAAAGAGGAGCTCAACAAATGGTCTCGAAATAGTCTCCAGGTGATCAGAGGGGCGACGCGCTTCCCCATGGGGCCCCATGTTTCAAGTATTTGGCCAGTCTTTTCTGCTGCATTGCTCCTCTGTTAGCCGTCGATTACCAAATATAAATTGAATTGAGGCATCGTGGGAACATGTCACATAAGCGTAATCGATTTGCCGCTTGCGAATTAAACTGCTGCATCGCGGTCCGCGCCATCAGCCTCATCGCCCGGGGGTCCGCTGACCGCGCCCTTTCGTACATCTCATGGCGATCCACATAGGTAGAGAAGCCGGTTCGCGTCGGGCCAGGACAGATAATTGTAAATACAGACACCGTCATATACCCTACTGGTAGCCAACTTGGACCTTGACCTGTGTCATGTCCCGCATAAGCAGAGCTGCAACCCTGATGATCATGGGGTAATGAAAACAAAGGCCCACCAACAAACAGTGTTGCAGTGCAGCTTTCTCGAACTTCCCCGCGCTGAAGATGGGCCTTGTTTACCGTAGAACCACTAATCCAGTGGCGTTGGCAGTGGCAATGTCATCCAGCTCTGCGCTGCTTGTGCAAGAGTGCAATTCAGGATGAGACGGACCCATGCCCTTGCTAGGCTCCATGCTGGGATTGCCGACCGTCGCAACAAACGCCGTCGTTAATTATTGGAGAATTTGACCAGAGAAATTACTGCCATACTGGTTGTGATGCTAGAAAAGCAATCACATACGGTACGCACATTTCCAAAAGTGCGCAGCAGAAATGCAGGCGTCTCAGCAGCCCTTGTCCCGAGCGGCCGACGGTCGTGCGTATCGCCGAGGATTCAGAAACTTCTCGAGCAAGCCACTTGTGCGGGCCGCTGGGTCTCCCCATACCGCTGTAATTGTTGCTAAATAGTCAATCTTTAAAGTGTGGACTGGAGATAAATAGTGGTCGTGGCAGTAGCCATCTGGTAGCGTGACACACGTTTTTCTGAATTCGACTCTTGTTATCAATTGCCGATCTGGTGAAGAATTTTGCTAGGGATGCGAAGTTTTTTTTTTTTTTACCTTTCTTGGACGGGCGCCTCGACGCCGATTGGCCATGATGCAAGCCATGTTTTGTGCACTTGTCGAATTCCAAGCCGGCTCCTGGCCGCGGTGCATGGCTTGGCTTGAACTAGCACGGCCGCCACCGGGATTCGCAGATAGAGAGATTCTCAGGCTAGTTGCCGCAGCGCGTTATCAGAGACGGCCAGGCCGAGTCGATGGCGGAAGCTGACAGAACGAAAAAAAATTACAGTTGCTTGTCCCAGTCGCAGCGATTCCGGAACACCCTGCAGGAATAGCGCGGTGCGTGTACAAATAGCCTGGGCTCAGTGACGCAAGGTCCTGTGTTGTCGGCCAACAAATGCAAAGCATCGGGCCATAGTCGTGTGCCACTTGCATCTGAAAAAGGAAAGTTGCCAGCTTGACAATTAGTTCTGCAGCGCAGTCTTCTCCGCCCCCTGTAGATAGCGCCAACGCCTGCATGGAGAGAAGGTCAAGGGTCCATGACTCTACCAGCAGTCCACCAGCAGCACTGGCACAATCGGCAGGCGACTTCGGTCAGACGGTGGAGGGATGACGAACGACAGCAAGTTTTTCATCCATTTGCAGTGAGTGATACCCAAACCCCACAAGTTGTGCGGGTTAGCCTGTAATTATTACTTGAGTACTGCGCCCGACGCGAGCCCCTCATTCGTGCATGATACCACGTATTTCCGTGGCTCCTCGCGTGCCTCGTCTCATCTCCAAGAGAATTGCTGATAGGGAGGGCAGCTCTTCGTGATTGTTCTTCTGTTCCAGTTCCAGTTCCACGTAACGTAACGGTGTGGTTGCGACCTCGAACGTGGCGCATCGCTGGCAGCCATGTCTCACTTTTTGGGGGCTGGCTGCGACCGGAAAATCGCCGCCACCCGAAGAACGAGTTGCCTTGGCTTGCCTTGCAACGGCGCCGCGGCTGGTCCGACACGGCGAAAAAAAAAAAACTTGCAAGTCTCGGCGCCGTGGCTGCGAGCGTAGCGGCAAAGAAGTGAGCACCGATTAGCAAGCGAACACTGTAAACTTTTGGCTGCGCCCACAAACTCTTTTTCGCGACCGCGCTTCTTATCGCAATAGCGGACGAGGCCCTGGTAAAACTCAGTCTTTCGCCTCCACGAATTCCTTGCAGCCTCATTGCCTCGCACACTACGCAAGCCCCCTGCACCCTCCTCTGTTGCTCTTAGTCGTGACTGTATCCGCTTTGCCTCTAGGTCTCTCTCCACTCGGACCATCGCGGAGCAATACTGCAGTTAGTGCTGTAGTCTGAATAGATAGAAAGCTGGCTGCCCTCCACTCTCACTCGCTTTTTTCCATCGTCATTTTCCCACCTCCTCGCTGACCTGAATTGCTGATCGGTATTGGTTGCCGGCCTTGGAGCTCCCTTCGTCGCTACTGCCGTCAACAGCCAAGCACCGAAAACAGATTACAACTGGGACGCCAAATTTTTTCGCCTACCCACCGTCGCATCCAATTCCTCCCCCTCGTGCGGCTCAACGAGATTCCTCGATATCCTTCAATTCGAATATCAATACGACGAGCGCATTGCCGCAGACAAGTCATTAGTCATGGCTTTTGGTCTCTCGGGCAATGCCTCTTCCTCTTCGGAGCCCTCCCCCCGTGGTAGCAACGAAAAGAAGCGACCCGAAGGCAATGAAAAGTCGGTATTGGCTGGTGGCACCGATGTCGAGACCGGCTCGACCGGCGAAGGCTTGAGTCGTGAACTTAATGGGCGTCATCTTCAATTCATCGCCATCGGCGCTGCTCTGGGAACCGGTCTCTTCCTGGGTATCGGCTCTTCCTTGGCCAATGCTGGTCCCGGCTCGCTCCTCATTGCATTCCTCTTCGTCGGTCTCATCGTCTACTCGGTCATGGTCGCTCTTGGTGAGATGGCCGCCTACCTCCCTGTTGCTGGCAGCTTTACCGTATATGCCGGGCGCTTTGTTGATCCCACTCTGGGCTTCTCCATGGGCTGGATCTATTGGTTCAGCTGGGTCATCACCTTTGGCCTTGAGCTGACCGCTGCCGGTCTGATCATCCAGTATTGGGACAAGAGTCTCAGCATTGGCATTTGGATCGCTGTCTTTTGGTTCATTTTCACGGCTGCCAACTTTCTGCCCATTCGCTGGTTTGGAGAGGTTGAAATGTGGCTGTCCAGCATCAAGGTTATCACCGTTGTTGGCTTTGTCATCTTCTCGATTTGTGTCAATGCTGGAGTTGGAAGAGAAGGCTATATCGGCTTCAAGTTTTGGCGCGACCCTGGTGCGTTTGCCGAGTACATCGTCACTGGCAGCACTGGCCAGTTTGTGGCTTTCTGGGCCACCCTCATTACCGCCGGTTTCAGTTTCCAGGGTACAGAGCTGGTAGCTGTCGGCGCGGGCGAAACATCGAACCCACGCAAGACGATTCCTTCAGCGATTCGATGGACATATTGGGGCATTTTTACCCTTTTCATCGCCACTGTGTTCTTTGTCGGTATCAACGTCCCGTACACTGACGAAAGGCTATCGAGTGACAAGAAGGACGCCAGTGCGTCACCGCTGGTCCTGGTTGCTGTGCGGGCTGGTATTTCGGTTTTGCCCGACATCATTAATGCTGTTCTGCTCACTGCCGTTCTATCTGCCGCCAATTCAGACCTGTACTCGAGCAGCCGTATTCTCATCGGCCTGGCCGAGGATGGCCACGCGCCCAAGATTTTCAAGCGCACCAACAAATGGGGAACTCCGTACTTTTCGGTCTCGTTCTGCTGCCTGTTCGGCTTTCTGGGCTTTCTTAACCTTAGTCAAAATGGCGCGACGGTTTTCACCTGGCTGCTCAACATCACCTCAGTTGCAGGTTTTATCACCTGGTCACTGATCAACTACTGCCACATCCGCTTCATGAAGGCACTCAAGGCGCAAAACATCGATCGCAGCTCGCTGCCATATGTCGCACCATTCCAGCCATACCTGTCATGGTTTGGTCTTTTCTTCAATGTCTTGATTATCCTGACGAGCGGCTTCACAGTCTTCATGAACTGGAATACGAGCGATTTCTTTGCGGCATATGTCAGTGTCCTCATCTTTGTGGTGTTTTACATTGCCCACAAGCTGGTATACCGCACCAAGATTGTGCCGTTGGCGGAGGTTGATCTGGTGAAGGGTCGATCCGAGTAACTAGATATCGTCTCACACGAAGAGGTAGCGGGCGTTTGATACCACCTAGGGACTGACACGAATCTGTATAACTTTTTGGTTTCTCGCAAGTATTTTTGTTAGCATTTTAGTCATATTTTATTCGATGTTCGGGCATTCGGCGCAGAAATTGATGATTGACGGCATCAAAGGCAGGTGAATTTCTATGGGGGTTGTGGGAGCAGTTGTTGGCACGGCTCCCAAACTTCTGGTGTCGGCTGGATATTTCATAGCAATGAAACCCGATATAACCTTCAATCGGTTTTGTGATTTTGATGTGATGTGATTGTGTTGCAAGAAGAAGGATGCGTGGTTAATTTTTGACCAAGCCCAACTGGTACCAACATCCTCAGCCACGTGGATGAGGCTGCGGCGGCGCCGTACGCTGCTTCATCTCCTCTCGAGCTACTACCGACCGGAATTTGTATCAAAACGCAGGGCAGCGCACTGTCTACGGCCCGTGGAAATCGGTTGTATCACAGAGAGCTGACGATATCTGTTGAATTTGCGCTCTACTCGACCTGCTTCCGTATTCGTTTATACGTTTTACTGCCTGTCACCTGGTCTGCCAACTGCCAGCTGCTAGTTGCCAGCTGGCAACGGGCAACGACAAACAGCAAGTTGGAACTTGAAACCTCCACGTTTCAAACATGTGACAATTCAATTCTACGCCGCTTCGAAATCTGAGTTCGCAGGCAAACTCCTCCGCAATACGTGATTTTGTTGAGGCCAAATTGCGACTTGTGACGATTGCCCGACATTAAACACTAACCCAACGCAGTATGGCGCACCCATAGCGGATGCAGGGACACTGGATGCAGTGCGATAGTTGGGAGACTGGAGTACAGATGAATACAAGGGTACCCTGCTGCCTGAGGAAATACAAGATGGCTGATGTCTTGCAACTCAACCATAACGTGCGCCGGTGACGATTGGCTTCGTTACAAACGTTATCTGGCTATCAGCCTGTTCGACGGCAATAGACCTTTCAGTACCAGTGGCTCGTGCCGGAGCCGAGGATAACTAGTCACGAAAAGATGTGCTGGGTTGGGGCGAGCGAAAGGGGGGGGGAGAAGGGGTAAGATAAGACAGCATTCCTGCCCGCCGATTGATGGGCGACGGCCCGAGACGGAAGATGGGCGAGAAGAAGGTACCAGCTTCGTGATGCGGCGGCGCTGGATGCGGGCACGCGGGGCTCCAAGTTCAGACAACCATTCGGCACATCGCTGTCTGAAGTCAAGAGCTGAAGGCATATCGAGGCTGTGTCCATTTTTGATGGTGGTGCCCATCCTTGTCCGTCGACCCCAAAACGTCACCAAAATACCTGCGGCCATTTTTTTGTTGAACAAATCAAGGGCCAGCCATTGCATGTGATTTTCAGCTAACACTCCACAGACCCATCTGGCGACGAACCCAATTGTTCGTACAAGTTGTTCTCCCTCTGACTTAATTCAATTGTTTGCTGCTTTACATCTCCGACATTCGAAACGCAATTCCTCAAGCCATCATTTGTGTGCACATTGACGAGTCTCTTTTATTTTATCTGGTATGTCTATCTGTCCACCGCCAATCACGCTTCGAGCCTTATCTACGCCAGCCACTGGCCATCACTCCCTTGTTCGGTCGCGTGACGAATTGCCCAAATCACCCAAAATTGGCACACTAAACCTTGTTGCTACACCGACACCTCGAAGCTAATGCAACTTTTGCTGCTTCTCTTTTCCAGATTTTCAGTCTAAATACCGGTCTCGACTACAGTCTGACCGATTTTTTTGATCTTGCCCGCTCATTTCTCGGTTCGTCGGTGGTGACATTGGCTGGGGGACGTGGCGACTTTAAAGAGGACGGAATCCTCCGCAGAACGCTCTCGCTCAACAACTTTCTCTCCCGACACGCACTCTTCCGCAACCATGTCCTACATCGACACAAGCAAGGACTTGGCGGCTCTCTTTGAGCTTCAGGCGCAGTCCACGCCTGACGCAATTGCCCTCGAAGACGAAAACCGCACCCTTACATACGCCCAGCTCGACAGTGAGACATGGGCACTGGCAGACCGCCTGCGCAATTGCGGCATTGGCCGCGATAGCCTGGTCGGTGTACTGATGGGTCGCTGCGCCGACAACGTCATTGCCTCTCTTGCTGCACTCCGAGCAGGAGGCGCATTTTTGGTCTTGGAGTTGGCGTACCCCTCTGCTCTGCTTCGCGACGTTGTTGAAGACGCCCAACCGACCGTCATTATAACGCAGAAGGCCCATGCTGGCCAAATCAAGTCCGATATTCCCATAATCATTCTTGACCAGCCTGAGAGTGCCACCAATGGCTGTCCTGACATGTCAACTGTCGACACAAAGCGCCCGCTTCCTGATGAAGAGGACCTAGATCGCTTGGCCTTTGTGTCGTATTCTTCTGGAACTACAGGCAAACCTAAAGGCATTGCGAACCCTCACCGAGCCGCAATTACCTCGTACAATGCGAGATTTGGTGTTTGCGACTTGCAACCTGGTGATCGGGTCGCCTGCAATGTCTTCTTCGTTTGGGAAATGCTGCGTCCACTTCTGCGAGGTGCCACCACCGTCGCAATTCCCGACAACGCTAGTTACGACCCAATTGCTCTTGTCGAGCTTCTTTCTGCTCGCAAAATTACTGATACCCTCATGACCCCCACCTTACTCGCCACAGTTCTCTCTCGTCACCCTAATCTAGGTGAAAAGGTACCCCACCTAAAGTCTTTGTGGCTCAACGGTGAAGTCGTCACGACCGACCTTTGCAGACGCGCATTTGCGGCAATCCCGAATACTCGTATTCTCAATGTTTACAGTGCGAGTGAAACGCATGAAGCCGCGGTCGGTGATATCAAGACATTTATTGACTACGAGGCGCGCGTTTGCCCGGTCGGACCTCCTACCGATCCGGAGCACACATACATTCTCGATGAGGCCGGCAACCGCGTCGCGCCGGGGGTCAGCGGTGAACTTTACGTCGGCGGCGATATGCTTGCCCGTGGGTACCTGAACCTACCCGAGACCACCCAGAAAGCGTTTCAGCAAGATCCCTTTGAGCACAATGCCAATGCCCGCATGTACCGCACCGGCGATATCGCCCGCATTCTGCCCTCTGGCCTGCTGGAAATCACTGGCCGTGTCGGTGGCATGATCAAGACGCGAGGCTACACGGTGCAGCCAGCTGCTGTTGAGACCACCATCGTCAAGCACTTGGCAGTTCGAGACTGTGCTGTCGTTGCGACTGGCGAAGGCCTCCAGCGCCAGCTCGTCGCCTACATCGTGCCAGAAACTACAGATATTTCCGGACGCACCATTGTCGTCATTGACGACTCAGGATACAGCCCCGTGGCACGACGTGCGCTCACGGACCATTTGGCGCACTACATGATTCCGCCGCTGTGGGTTGAGCTGGTCGAATTACCGACCCACGGGGTCTCGGGCAAAACTGACCTGAAGGCGCTGCCGCCACCTCCTTCGCCAAAGACTCCGCCACGTCAGACGAAGCCGGAGAATAATGTACGAGTCAAAATGGAAACAATTGTACAGATCTGGGCAGCTGCACTCGGGATGCCGGCAGCTGCCATTGATTCCAGCCTCGACTTTTTTGATCTCGGTGGACATTCTCTTATCCTCGCTGACCTGGCCAATCGCCTGTCCAAGGCGTTTGGCTTCCCTGTGCCTCTGGCTCCGCTTGCTGGCAACCCGACGCTGGAGGGCCACCTCGCAGCCGTCAAGGCCGCCCGCGATGGTCACACTGCGGCTGTCCAGGCCGACTTACCGGCTGTTCTGGAAGCGGACTGTGTCCTGCCAGATGATATTCAAGCTCCCGCCGGTTCGAAAATGTGCCGACTGCGCGACGCAGAGACTGTACTTTTGACCGGCTCCACTGGCTATCTTGGTGCATTTTTGCTCAAGTCGCTACTTGAGAATACCACGGCCAACATTATCTGTCTTGTGCGTTTCACTGAACCTACAGATGACTGCAGACCGGCGGGTATTGCCCGTGTCCGCAAGAACTTGATCGACCTCGGCATCTGGGAAGATTCCATGCTTGACAGGATCGACATCTTCCCTGGTAACCTTGCACGAAAACGCCTTGGTTTGTCGCCAGAAATGTTTGACGACCTCGCATCTCGCGCTCAAGTCATAATTCATGCGGCTGCCACCGTCAACCTTGTTTACCCATACGCCGCCCTGCGCAATGCCAACGTTGGTGGTACAAGAGAGATGCTGCGCCTTGCTTCCCGCCATGGTGCTACTCTTCATCATGTTTCCACCAACGGTGTGCTTCCGCCTTCCGTGGAGGGATGGCCCGAGGACACAATGATCAGCATCGACGCTGTCCCTACAGATTTGCTGGATGGCTACGGCCAAACCAAGTGGGTTGCAGAAAAGCTCGTACACGAGGCCGGACGCCGTGGTGTGCCAGTCAAGGTTTACCGTCCTGGCACGATCAGTGGACACTCGACCACCGGTGCCACCAATACCTACGATTTGCTCAACGCTCTGATCGTCGAGTCTCTTCATATGGGTCATGTCCCTGATGTCGACGGTTGGTATGCGGAAATGACACCAGTCGATTTCGTTAGTGACGCCATTACGACTCTCGCAAATCATGATGATGCCAAACAAACAGTGTATCATGTTGGTGATTCCAAGCCTCCTACTGCGGCGAAGATCTTTGAGTGCTTGCATGAGCTTGGATACGATACCAAGAAGCTTGCTTGGAACGACTGGGTTGCCATGTGGCAAGAGAAGCGCGGCTCCAACAAGGGCGACGAGCCTTTCACTGTCGACATTCTCCGAGGTGGTATGCCGACTGTGGAAGCACTCCAGTGCGTCATGGTCCTCAAAGACGACAAGACACAAGAAGCACTTGACTTGTATGGCATGAAGCGGCCAAACATTGATGCCGCTCTTTGGAACACATATGCCAAACATTTCTACGCCCGTGGCTGGTTGCCTCGGCCGCCCCGTCAGAAAGCCAATGGGGTCAATGGTATCAACGGTGTGAATGGCGTAAGCTTGAAGACCAAGGGTCGTCTTGCTGGCAAGGTGGCTGTCGTTACCGGCGCTTCCTCTGGAATTGGTGCGGCGGTAGCTGCCGGTCTCGCCAAGGAGGGCGCGCATGTTGCTCTTGCGGCTCGTCGTCTCGATGCACTTGAGGAGATCAAGAAGAAGGTGCTTGTGCACGGAGGCAAGGTACTGACGCACAAGACAGATGTCACAAAGAAGGAAGATGTTGCGGCTTTAATGCAGACTGTGCAAGAAAAACTCGGCTCCATTGATATTCTGGTTAGCTGCGCTGGCGTCATGTACTTTACCATGATGGCGAACGTGCAGACGGACGAGTGGGAGCGTACGGTCGACGTGAACTGCAAGGGCCTCTTGCATTGCTTGTCGAACACTGTTCCTGGCATGCTGCAGCGCGGCGGTGGGCACATTGTCGCTATTTCGTCTGACGCGGGGCGAAAAGTTTTCCCCGGACTGGGTGTCTACTCTGCTAGCAAGTTCTTTGTGGAAGCGACGCTGCAAAGTCTCCGACTCGAAACTGCTGGAACAGGCCTGCGTGTGACTTCTATCCAGCCGGGCAACACCGAGACTGATCTTCTCGGCATGTCTACTGATAAGGAAGCGCTCAAGAAATTTGGTGAGCCTACTGGAGCCAAGGTTCTTGACCCGACGGATGTCGCCTCATCGATTGTGTACGCGGTTTGCCAGTCCCCACATGTGGCAGTCAACGAGGTTCTGATTGAGCCCCGTGATGAGCCCATCTAATGATGCGAAAGCCATTCTTTGTACTCTGTAGGGAGAGTTTTTGACAGATGTTTATGCTTAGACATGTTTATCACTCAACTGAAGGTCCTCAATACCATGATACTTTATCGCACCTTGGCTCACCGCCTTTCTGAACTAATGGCATTTGTTGAAAGCCCGACTTGGCCGACTGCTGTACACAGTACGGAGCATCTAATAGTAGCGTGGCAATATGAGTCTGACGTGTAAACCCCTGTCTCGAGCCTCATTACAGCGATTCTGGTCTTGGTGGACCCTGATTTCTGTGGAGAGACCAAGTCGGCCTACAAGGAACTCGTAGCGTCTTGTTTCGGCCGCACCTTGTGGTGTTGAATTGACTGATGAACCTGCTCAGTGTTGCATTAATTGAAGTTGTAGCTTTTGTACTAGGATAAGAGTGAAGCCAGGATCCAAGTAGACCACCTGAAACTAAATCTCGGGCAGACAGCTACTCGGAAGGATCGGTAGTGAAACTGTTCTTTTATTAACAAGTATCAAATTGCCACAGACAGGGTTAGCTTGTAGGATGGTGTGTCTGCCAAACAAACAAATTACTTTACCAGCTAATAAATGTACAAAGTAGTACGTACGTACGACTCGATGGCTCATATTCAAGATCTAGGAACGGCCCCTCCTTCTTTATTAGCCGGGAACGAGGACTAGGTACGGCGTATTGCAGTATCGAATTTCGGAGCTTTCGGATTGATAGCGAGGCGCCACTGCACGGATGTAGGGGATAGTCTGGTTACACCGTATGAAATGAGATTCTAGTTAACTAGGGCCAGGGACGAAAATGGGCGCGAACCCAACTCGGCCGGATTTATGCGATGAGAACGCGGAGACGCATACGGAGTAGAGGCATCATGAAATTGCGGTCTACAGATTATATCTGACCCCGACAGGAGTGAGTCGAGTTGCGATGCCCCTTTTGTCTCTGCGAATCCTTGCTTGCATGCCTGGTCGCGAGCGGGCCTACAACACACTAGACTCCATATTGTCCATTTAATGAACACCATCAATTTTGGCATCTACGGGATAAAGCAATAATGAAGAGGCTCTACGTAATTTCCCTGACTGTGGCCATTATCTGCATGCGGGGGTATGCTGCCGCCGCCTCTTATGATGGAGATTGTGTCGTCGTTGCAGCTCTTGCATCATTCTTACTTTGCAATACATTCTCTCGATTCGAACAGCACGGCGCCAGACACCGACTTCATTGACACTACGGCCTAACAAAGGTGACGGGTGTGTTCTCTCTTTACGAGGTGCAGCTAGACCCGAGTTCGACCCATTCTCCGAATCAAAAGACTATCAATTTTACGCAATCGCCCTTTGCTCTCTTGGCCACAATCGCCCTTGGGTGACAGCAGCATGCCGTTGAAGCGCACAGCCTGCGCCGCCGCCGCCGCAGCGGTATTGCTCTTCATCAGGGGAGCAGCGGCCGACCAGCCCAACTTTACCAACAGCACCGCCTACGCAGCCTTTGCCAACAAGACGAATGGGTTCCCGCAGCAAACATTTCGGTCGAGCGACATTATCGCACCCGTGCTGCAGGTGAATTCGTGGGACAAGACACAGACGGATGGCTCGTCGTTTATCTTTATCGGCGCAACGTACGGGAACAACAAGGCGGCGCCCATGATTCTGAGCGGCAAGGATCTCAGCCTTGTATACGCGGACCAGCAATTTGACCAGGTATACGCGTCGTCGGTGCAGACGTTTAATGGCACCAAATATCTCACGTTTTGGGAAGGCGCGAATGGCAACGGCAGCACGGGTGGCCACTGGCTCATGTACGATGGCAAGTATGAGCTCAAGTACAACCTGACAGCCAAAGGCTCGAGAAATGTTGGCAACGACGTGCCCGATATGCGAGTGACGAGAGAGAATACCATTCTGTTGGCTACGTATGAGACGGTCAGCTTTGACTGCTCTGCTGTGGGAGGGCCTACGGAAGCACCGTTGCAAGATGGTGGCTTCCAAGAGATTGATCCAGCGACGAACAAGGTCATTTTCGAATGGAGTGCACACAAGCACTTTAATCTGAGCGATTCATTCGCAACATACGACGTAAATTTTGGAGTTGGCTCCCCTTTGGGATTCGATTTCTTTCATCTCAGCTCCGTTGAAAAGGTACGTCTGAACAACCGTTCCTCGTTGGCATCTCACACTCACACTCAGACACGCACCAGTCGGAAGATGGAAACTACTTAATCTCCAGCAGTCACTTTTCCACCATCGCCTTGATTCACGGCCAAGACGGTCACGTCATCTGGACTCTCGGAGGCAAAAACAGCGACTACAAAGACGTTGACGGCGGCAACGCCACGAGCTTTGCCTGGCAGCACGATGCCCAGCTGATTGGCAACAACGAACTCATCCTGTTTGACAACCACGTGCGCGCCACCGACCGCTGCAGCGGAAACAACAGCAACAACAACAACTGCGCAGCATCCCGCGGTTTGCGTCTGCGGCTGGATCACGAGAAAAAGACGGTCGCAGTGGTCAAGGAGTATTGGCATCCCGAGGGCCGTTTCAACTCGAGCCGCATGGGAAGTGGCGGCGGCGGCGGCGGCGGCGGCGGCAGCATGCAGATGCTCAAGGAGGGCCACGTCATGATTGCGTGGGGCGACAACCCGGCCTTTGTCGAGTATGACAAGGCTGGCCGGCCTGTCATGGACGTCCAACGCGGCCAACTCGGGGCTGGGAATCAGCGAGACGGCGGCATGCACGCGTACCGCGTCGGGCGGCACCGGTGGCAGGGCGAGCCGTCCTGGCCGCCTAGCGTTGCCGTTGACGCGCCGTTGAAGAGCACGTCCAACGCGACTGTATATGTATCTTGGAATGGCGCCACCGATGTCGCGCAATGGGCTATTGTGAGTAGTGCCCGTCAAAGTAAAGCTCTCGTATGTGTGCTAATTCAGGGACAGCTTGCTTCAGACACGGCCGACACCGTCAGCCACTACAAAAACGTCATTGCACAGACGAACCGCACCGGTTTCGAAACGAAAATCGTTCTCGACAGCAGCGTCGTCGTCTCGCGTCGCTACATTGGCGTCGCTGCCGTCTCGGCGGGCGGCGATGTCATGGGCGCCTCGTTTGTGTACGACATGCGCACCGGAAAGGCCGTCATGCAGTCGAGCGGAATCACAACCATTAACCCCCCGGTCAAGGCGACGGCGGCAGCGGGCGCAATGGGCGGTTCCATCTTTGGCATTTCGATGCTGTTTTACATTGCCAATTATTTTTGGCGGAAAAGGGCATCCTCGGTGATGCCGTTGTCGGAGCATCCGATGTATGAAAAGGTTGGCAATGCTGTTTAAGGAAAAAAGAAAAAAAATTAAAGCCCATCCCACATCATTTTCATCTTCTTCTCTGGCGTTGGATACCAATTGCATTCTTTTTTTTTCCCCTCTCGTTTTGTTCCCCCCTTGGCGTTGGATCAAGGTAACGACATCATCTAGACAAAGACAGAACATTTGGTTGAGTCGGTATATTTGCCTTTTTTTAATCATTCATTCCTATTCAATCAGGAGGCTACGCTACCATAATCTACTAATATCCATTACTTTCACTTTTTGAATTTAATTTTTAGTTTTTTTTTTTTACACTCAGCCTCTGTACATCCTTTTCCCCAGGGATCTACTTGCAACCGCGCCAAGCTCACGTGGTCCAAGCCACCCAATTGCGCAATAGATCAGGCCTGAGCTGAAAAACCTCGACGAGTGAACAACTTGCAAAGACTCGTCTGTCTTCCAGATGGATAAATCTTGAGTTGAGTCTTTGAGCTGATGACGACAATGGCTTCATCTCGCGCAGGTCGGACCTTGCGGCAACGGTTATTGAACAGTGCAAAGCACAATTGGAGCCTCGGTTTCACCTCCTTTGGCGGTCCACCAGTGCATTTCAAGATTGTTAGCCAGCTTGCTTTTCCCCAATATGAGGTTTCCATGAGAAGCTGACCCCTTACAGTTTCACACTCTCTATGTTGAGAAGCTGCAATGGATCGACGAACAAATTGCAAGTAGCATCTCAGCCTATAACAAGCGCGATATTCTGACAATGGACTTCTGTTCCAGTACCAGGAGCTCTTTAGCGTCTCTCAGGCCCTCTCGGGACCTGCAAGCACAAAGATGCAATACTGCGTCAACCTGCTTCACGATGGCTTCCTGCCCGCCGCCATGTCCTTTTTCCTGTGGAGCCTGCCCGGCGCCCTGGCAATGTTTGGCCTTGCCCTGGGCGTGTCAAGCATTGGCGAGTCGCTTCCGGGTCCCGTGTACGCGCTCCTGTCCGGGCTCAACGCGGCCACGGTGGGCATCATTGTGCTCGCCGCCGTGCAGCTGTCGGAAAAGGCCATAACAAACAAGATGACGAGGCTGTTGGTCTTTGGCGGCGCGGCGGCGGGCTTGCTGTACAATGCCCTGTGGTACTTTCCGCTGCTGATGGCGGCGGGAGGCATCGCGGCACTCGTGCACGACTTTGCCTGGCTGAAGCGCTCGTTTAGGGCTGCCGTTGGAGTCATTACACGGAGCAGCAGTCGTGCACGAGAAGAAGAGGAAGAAGAAGATTCGAGAGAGATGGCACACGTGGAAATGGACAGCGTTACTGCGCAAGGGGCCCGTCGACATGATTTTACCGCAAACCACGATGTTGTCAGTGACGAAATGACTGCTGCAAGGGAGCTGCCTTTGCGGGCTCAAGAGGACAGTGATGAACATGGCCGAGTCATTCCTGCGAGCCACCAGCTCAACATGTCTTGGC
Source organism: Beauveria medogensis (assembly GCA_030778325.1). Classification (NCBI taxonomy): domain Eukaryota; kingdom Fungi; phylum Ascomycota; class Sordariomycetes; order Hypocreales; family Cordycipitaceae; genus Beauveria; species Beauveria medogensis. The sequence goes on along the minus strand of JAPFRM010000917.1, from coordinate 13,824 downwards.
GAGTTGGACTAAGCATCATAGTCCTCTTTCTGGCCTCTTTCGTCGTTGTCATAGTTCTCCGTGGCACCGACACGCCTGCGCGAGAATCGCTCGCGTTTCGCTTCTTTGCCAACATGTATCTCGCCGGCACCATCATCTTTGGCGGAGGCCCAGTAGTCATTCCGCTGCTCCGCGAGTACGTCGTGGCGGAGAACTGGGTGCTGCCGCGCGACTTTCTCATTGGCTTGGCGATTCAGCAAAGCTTTCCCGGCCCCAACTTCAACTTTGCCGTATATCTGGGCGCGTTGGTTGCCCGGAACAATGGCTTCCACCCGGTGCTCGGTGCAATCCTCGGCTTCGTCGGCATCTTTGCTCCCGGGCTCGTCATGGTTCACGGCACAATGGGTGTTTGGGGCGCCGTGCGCGGCTCGCCGGGTGTCAAGTCGTTCCTCAAAGGACTCAATGCAGTCGCCGTGGGCCTGATATACACCGCCGTGTATCGGATTTGGCAGATTGGCTACATTGCCCAGGGATTCCAGCAAGGCACGAGCCTGGCCGTCGAACCGTGGTGGGTGGTTGTGACGGCAACGTCGTACGTTGGGGGTTATTGGTTTGGCATGAATCCGCCTACAGCAATCCTTGTCGGCTGCGTCATGGGATTGATTTGGTACGGAATCGTGTCCAACTAGCTATGTATAGAAAAGTAGCAACAGCTATTCAACTCAACAGTCCTCGACAATGATTTGCGCTGCTCTTTGTGCAACAGCGTATAGCGTTGACATGGTGTGCGAAGTCAGCTGAAATGGCAAGATGCCGGCGTCAACGACATGCATGTTTCGTGTTCCATAGACACTTGCAGAATTAGTCTCTGGTGTTTCTCGACCGTCATTGCACTTACCGTAATCGTGAATCTACAACACCGCCTAGCGCTCGCGGCAGCATAGCGGTCGATCCGATCCAGTGACTAGCACCCGCCGCGGTATCCTTGAACCAACCCAGATACTCAGAGTCTGTCGCGTTTAGGCCAAGCGGGGGATATTGGTACGCGTTCTCGACGACGCCCTGAAACGCCTTGTTGGAAAAGAGGTTGCGTAGCCTTTTGGCAACAGCCACTCCGATTGCCTGATCGAAAGCATCCGTCAGAAATCGAGGCGTAATGATGGCGTTTTGAAACGGATCGGACGAGGCGATATGAATGTGGCCTCTCGAAAGGGGCATGAGCGGCCAGAACGGAGCATTGAGTGCTGTCGGTTTGCTTTCCGCCACGACCTCTGCAACGGGCACTGCGGTGGGATTAGCATTAGATCAGTACTGCTATGTTGCGATGTAACTTGCGTCTGTCCCGAATGATCAGCTCAATAGTAGTATTTAGAATCATTTCGGCACCTTCGACGTTCACTGCAGCACCAGCTTCGACCAAAGACTGAGCTCGTGATTTTAGGCTTGACGGTCCCGTGAGCGACCTGGTCATCGCTGATGCACCTTGACGGCATCAGTACGTCAGTTTCTAAGAGTTTATGTAGGAAACATACTACTTGACCAAATTTGATCAATATTTACCAGCGAGACCTCGGGAGCGAAGAGGTTGCGACCATCGATGATGGAAGTGTCATTGTAATAACGCTTTGAAACCAGTGCCGAAACGGCCGATCCAGGTTGGTCCTTGCAGAATCAGTAACAACACAAAAAGTCAAATTCGAGATATTTACATTGAGATTTGCGCCCACTCCGGGCAGATCAACGACTTGCTGTATCTTGGCGGCCGACAATATATTCGGGTTGCCGATTCCTGATCGCTCTAATATTGGCGCACTTCCTAAAGCGCCGGCCGCCAAAATTACGCTCTTCCGAGCTCGCACTTGGTATATCGGTCTATTTCGGCTTGTCAAAGTCGAATCGGCAAATGCTACTCCTCGGGCTGCTTTGTCGTGGTCAAGCAGAACCCTGGTAACCGTGTGATTTGCCAATACAGTAAGCGCTTGCTGCTGTTGTGAAGGTGCCCAGAGGAGAGCATCCGCTGCAGAACAGCGGCGCATTCTTCCTGTCGATGTCTCTAGCCATATGGTCCAGGAAGAAGAGGCAGACACAAAGGACGTGCGATTAGATAAATCATTACCAATGCTCAACCCAGGGAATGCTTCTGGGAGAGCCCTTTTGTACAGTCGCACAGCCCCTGGTATACGCATGGGAGTCTATCTCTGATTTTAGCTAGGCCTCCGAGCCGGAACTCGTGTCTTACCGGGAAAGAGGTATTGACCACCCCGTGGTAACCATGCACATTGGGGTCATACGACGCACCCTGCAGAATCTGCTCTTCATTCGGAGGTATGTTGCGCTCAATTGCTTCCATAAGCTTTAGCTCGTTAGCAGAGCTACACCACACAAGCACATACAATACTTTACCGGTTCAAGTGTATCCCAGTTCCAGCCAGGATTACCCAGGGTTTCTAATCTATCGATTTCGGCTCGAGTGGGCCGATACCAGAGCATACCGTTTACTGGAAGTGTGAGTAACCATATGTGACTAGTTGAAGAGACGTACTGGAAGTTGAACCACCGATGCAGCCGCCGGCATGAATGGACTTGGGCAATTTATTGCCCTTTTCATCATATTGCGGATAATTTCGATTGCAAAAGACGGGCGGATAGCTGAAACTCTCAGCGTACTTGACTGCGTTGTTCCATGAACCGTCGGGACCGGCCTCAATGACGAGTGTAGTGTAATTCTGCGCGCTCAGCTAGGATACGAGTTAGAAATGTCCAAGAAGGCGCTTTCAAGCAGACGGTACCTTGTTGGCGACGGTAAGGCCAGCAAGGCCAGCACCAACAATTACGAAGTCGAACGTTTGACCATTGGCAATTACAGATTGATCCGTGACGATGGTCGCCACAGCGAAGTTTGCAGATAGCAAGGCACCGACAAAGGCAATGATTTGGGAGACGCGCATCGTGAAGGAGGTCATTGATGCAATGATCTCTACGGGCGATAAGGCGAGTTGCGTCGTTTTACTCCGTGTCCGGGCCTGGTGCGAACGACTCAAAGGTGACCGGCTCAAAAATGGATCAGTCTAAAGGTGGTATTTATATCTTGGAGCTATATGTGACTGTGCATATATATTTCTAATAAGTAGACCGCCTGCATCTGTTGTCAATGTGCAGGAGCAGGAATGCAGCTGTCGTCAGCAGCAACATTGAAACGACCAGACGAAATATTGCGCCGAAGTCGGTGATCGGAGATCCTATACGGATAAATGCCCCATAAGCTGATTCCATAGGCTCCATTCTCGATAGGCAGAATGCTGGAGGATAAAAAGGATCTGCTTGACTCTGTCGGATGATCAACGCAATGTAGACGTCAAGGGCCAAAGGCGCACAGTGCGAGTTTCACAGTGCGCCATTCGACCATCCTGCACTACGCACCGTCTCTCCTCTTTAACACCTCCCCCACTTCCATGATCGCAGCCGTTTCGCTTCGCTCTTTCTCGGCTTTCGGCATCTATCAACACTAGGTTATTTCCGCATCGTCCGAGTCAATTTCGCGATCTCGGAATCGCGCGCATCGAGCATTGTCTTGAATAAAGCATATCATAGGCTGCTTGTGCGACATCCGATGCGCAATGGCCGATCGTGCGGGCGAAGATGGCGCTGTCAATGACCTGACGCCGGAAGAGGTCAGCCGCATCATCCATTCCCATCGCAAGGTGCGCTACGGTAAGTTTTGACTTGGCATATAACAGGTTGTTCCCAACCATGCCATTCTTTACGAATTGCCGAACAATCCTGCTTTAGATCCATTTCACTGATTCTCTCAGGAACCGCCTGCTGGCCGTGCCGTCAGCGCAAAGTAAAATGCGACAACAAGCATCCTTGTGAAAACTGTGTAAGGCGTGAGCATCCGCAGCTTTGTTCATATAAGCCAAATCGCACATCGGCATCAACAAAACCTAGCAATGCTTCAGCGGCAACTACTAGCCGAAAGAGACGTCACTCCGAGCCAGAGGAACAGGAGCCAGATTCATCTCGCAAGTCGGATCGTCAGGAGAGCTGGCCGAGAGCCATTGGTATGGCTTGCTCAATTGAAACAACGAGCGCAAATTATTAACCATGCAACAGGAGCTCTTGACGAAGCAGAGCCCGTCGGCGATCGCTACGTCGGCCAGAATAGCATTCCTGCGCTGCTGCGCGAGCAGTCTACATCCAGCGACAAGAATGACAGCGTCGACATTCGAAGAGACATGAGGTCCATACTTGGTCTGGATAATTCCGCGCCCTTTCCGCTCATGTCGCAGCATCATTTGCATCGTATAGCGGAGGACATTTCCACTGAGCTCCCGTCGGATCGAGAGGTCATGAAGTAAATTATTACACAATCTCGCTACCAAGATAGTGTGCTGACGCAATCCCAGACTGTTTCGATCATATAAAGAAATTCCACAGCCATTTTGGGGATTTGTGGTTGACATTGACGATTTCGAGTCGAAGCTCATGGTGTATTTAGAGGATCGCTCCCGCAATGCGTCAACGACGAACAAGTCTTCTCGACCTGTCTCCCCCTCTTGGTTAGCCATTCTGTTTGCGGTTCTGGCAGTAGGCTCTCAGTATCACGAGTCGCCCTATCATATCCGCACTCGTGATTCCCAGAAATATCTCCAAATATCCTTCCACTTTCTCCGTCTTGCAAATTTTCTACTGCGGTAAGTTGGATCCAGGTAGTCGTGCAAAAGCACGCTAATGAAAGACAGACCATCGTTCGATTCTATCCAAGCGCTACTCTTGATGGGCTTCACACTCCTCAATGACATGAAGGCCGAAGCTTCTTGGGCGCTTACTGGTCTCACTTGCCGACTGGCACAATCATTGGGGCTTCACCGACCGAATGCTCCAGACACGAACGAAAACGGCGAACCGAATATCAAGGAGATGACACGAAGAAAACTGTGGTGGAAGTGCGTATGGCATGACACACTCACGTCACTTTCTTTCGACAGGTAGGCGACGATGCTCTTTGATCTCTTGCGGTCTTATATGTGGCTAAATTATCCCTAGATCACCCATGACAAACTTCCCTAGTTGCTCAATTCCTGTCAACGTACAATCATCGGGCGGCGAGTACGCATATCTCGAAATGATGTATCATCTAATCGAGATTATATCACGGCGCTTGAACCCAGACTCGATGGCTACGCCGTCATACGCGGAAATAGTGGACAACTGCGACGCAGTAGAAGCCTTGCGCAGTCGAGCCAGTGCGCACATGAAGGACAAGGACAAGTGCAAGACGGCATTGGATCGCCTGCAGTATTTTGCCATCCGACTGCACACATCCTTTGTCATTTCAGTCGCCTGCAGACCGGCACTTCGGAGAAACTGCGATCTGGACCCGGAACAAAAGAAGACACTAGCCGCAAGATGCGTAGTCAACCTCACCGAAACAGTAAAGATGTTTCTGGCTATGCATCAGCTGTCTGTTATTCCGACGCGCAGCTGGGCTTTTACGTACCATGGTCTTTCATCTGCACTCCTACTTGGCATTTTGTGTGACACGCGGGCTGATCCCGAGGTGCGACAGCTGCAAGGGGATCTCATTGCGGCTCTGTCGGCTACTGCGGCTAAAGATGTCAGCTCTCCGGAGCCGCATGTCGTCCGCACCGACAAGGACATTGAGCTATCTGGTCCGCTGTGGCGCGCGCTCACGGCGCTGAAGAGCATCTACGATCACGGTTCCATCACAAACAGTTTTAAGCGCGAGGGTGGCTCGTCTACCGGCGGGAGCGGCACTCGCACGCCGCTGATGCAGTTACCTCCTGGGCTCCAAGGCGTGCCTCTGTACCAACAGTACCGCGCCATCCCGCCTGGTTCAGATCCGCGCGAGGACGCGGCTCTTGCAATGGCGGAGATGCAAAACGGTGCATCACTTCAGGACTTTCAAAAGTTTGTGCCGTTCCCTTGGCTTGGTTTCATATAACTGACACATACTCTAGTGCTCTAGCTGCACCGCAGCAGGTACCGATGCCTGTTGGATTCGACGGGCTCAACACAGAGGGCCCGCAGTTGATGGCGCCTATGGATCTATATGAATCAATCTGGGGAGGTATGTCTTGCATATTGATGCCCCGATATTGACTTGAATACTGACGCAAATGCATGACAGAATCACCCGATCCTTGGAATCCAGGCGCCGAGCCCATGAACTTTGACTTTTTGGCGCAGCCTCCTCCAGGACAGCCGCATCATCAATTGTATTTCTAAGCAGAGAAAAGATGACGAGATGTGCATTGTATATATGTATTTACCGTTGCGCTATGAATGCAAACAGAATCTCTGCGACATTGCAAACCACAATGTACAACTCGTTTGCTTCCCCCCTCCTTTTTTTTTTCTTCTTCTCGAAACCAAATCGTCAGTGCTCTCTTTGATCTTCATAAGCAATTTGCCAGTTTGTAAAGCTGTCTGTATTGCCATGATCGGATTGCCGGGGTGGTACAAAAACGACGTACCAAAAAAGACACGAGCGGTTACAGCGCGACGCTCGCGCGTTAAACCGGCAAAGTTTCTCTCGGTCCGTCGTTGTGACCAAGCTCCCGACAACAAAGTTGTGTGCTCATCATTCGATTTGGGCTGAAAATTTTTCTCCCTGCCTTCTTTTGGCCAGTCAGGAATTGTGCTGGGTCCTCACCATGGGTGGGAAGAAAAAAAAAACCAAGTAAAAAGTTCATGAGGTTGAAACCCCCCCCAAAAACGCCAGTCCATGCATGCTATTTCGTGGTCTTTTTTTTTTTAAAAAAAAAAAAACGTCATCTCATAGAGTAAATGGGAAATTTGTTCCCATTGCGTTAAACTGTTTGCGGTTCCTCCAGTTTGATTCGCCCGTTTCTAGCTCTTTTCTCTCCTCTTTTGAGTTTTTACTTATTTCTTTCTTCGTGAAGTGCTAGATACCAGTTGCTTCTTCACGTGCTTGGGGATCTTTTCCTTGCGCTTCTCGCGCTTGGCCTCCTTGACAGCCTGCTTGTGCTGGCGCTTCTCGTCCTTATCCTCGAAGCGGCGGCCTCTGGGGGTTCCCTTTTCAAAGCGACGCTTGTCGTCGTCGTCGTCATCATCACCGCTGCCGAGGCCTGCACCGTCGTCCGAGTCATCAGAGTCCGAGTCGTGCGGTGAGCCGCTCACGTCGGCCTCGGCCCCGTCCTCGTCGGCGGCGGCCTTGACGACCTGCTCGGCAAGCAGGTTGCTGTAGACAAGGTCCTTGCCCTCGCCCATGCGGACCTTGGCGGCGTCTTTTTCAATGTCGTAGACTTGCTCCAGGGTCTGAGGGATGTACTGGTTGCGGAAGACCTCGTTGTCGACCTCGATCCGCGCGGCGTGGTCCTCGTCCTCGGCGGCCACATTGGTCTCGTACAGCTTGTCAATGGCCGCAGCCATGGCGGGCTCCTCGGTGGGACCGTCTCCGGCCGTGATGAAGTTGAAGATGGCGCGGTCGGCGAGCGTGTCGACGCCCTTGCGGCGGAAAAAGTCGCCGACATTCTTGATATCCATGCGGAGAAACTCGAGCGAGCGTGGGTGGTCGGGCTCAACGCTCTGCGACACATCGATAATGTATAGCTGCGCCTCATGGTAAAGGATATTGTACTCACTCAGATCAGCGTGCACGAGACGGCAGACCTGGTACATTTTCCGCATCAAGCCGAGAAGCTGGATGTAGAGCTTGCGCCACTGCTCGTCGATATCTTGGCCCTGAAGCACAGCGTCGCGCAGGCGCGGGTAGGCCCAACCCTTGCGGTCGCCGAGGAAGCCCATGACGAGCACGTGCAGCTTGAGGGCGAGGGGTTCGGGGCAGGGAATGCCGGCGGCGTGGATGCGGCGCAGGTTGCGGTACTCCTTTTCCGCCCAGAGCTTGACCATTTTGCGGTTGTTGCCCTTGTCGAAGCCGCCCTTGAAGCGATGCTCGCCGCTGATGTAGCGCTCGCGGTCCTTGAAGACGAGAATGGCCGTCTTGTAGACCTTGATGGCACGGTGGATCGGGGCGCCCGCATTGTCGTCGGCGAGGATGGCGCCATAGACGTTGGCTTCTTTTCCGGTGCTGATGGCGCCGTGGACCTCGCTGACGAAACCGCGGTTGATCATCTGTAGTAGGATCATGCGGGTGCGCTGGTCCAGCACCTGGTCGCTGGTGGCGCGGTCGGCCTTGTCCTTGTTCGTGTCCTCGGTCTGCTTCACATCGTCAAGGCGGATCTTGCCGGCGTGCTTGGAGAGGGCCGAGACCTGGTCGTCAATGCTGGCCCAGGTGTTGACCGAAGGCTTTTGCTGGTTGCCGCGTGCGACGGGCGCGCCGCCGCCGCCGTTGCTATTTTGCTGTCTCTGGCGGTTGAAGGTCTTGGTAAGGTCTCCTGAGGCTCCGTTCCAGTCGTTTGTATACAAGTCGTCGGCTCCATCGTCATCGTCGTCGAAGATGTCGTCGAGGTCCTCGTCGGGTTCTGCGGACTGCGGGGTAGCATCCTGTCGATTGAGCAGCTCGGAGGGAATATCTTGGGTCTGACCGTAGCCGTTGTTGGCAGTATATGTGTATGGGGGCTCCTGAGGCGCCGCAGGTGATGCGGTAGCATCAGTAGGAGCCGGCATGTTTGCTAAGTGTGTAATGAAAGCAGTTGAGTGAGGGTGCTGGCTGTAGTTGAAGTGGCGGCGATACCGTCTTTTTATCTTATCGCGATAATTTTTTTATAATGGAGGGGTCAACGACCTGGATGGCAGCCCAAAGTGGGACACTTGCAGAGCCGAATTTGTTGTGGAATCCTACTTTTCAAGAAAGGCAAAAAAATTGCTGAAAAAGGAAACCACTAGCGAAATAATTTAAAGAAAGAAAAGAAAAAACTTGCATCGAAGAAAAGGTTGACTTGGAAGAACTTGTGAGGTGCCAAGGGAAAGAGAGCTGCAAGGTACCTAGAGCTGTCACAATGGGAGTCACTGGAGCAAAGGTGCCGAATTTCCAAGCCATGGGAAAAAAATGTAAACCATGGATTAGTCGAAAACAATTGGCTGCCTCGTATAGATAGCTAGTGTTGCGCAGGAAATTATTTGCTCGAACCTATTTTATTTTATTCCATGTGAAGCGATAATCTATCTCTATTGTAGATCGTATATGATGATGAATGTGCGACATGTTCTAAATCGAAGAGCGGACCGGAGTTACCTTGGATAACTTACCGCACTCGGAAACGGCACCTCCTCTAATTCTTCCTAAATTTCGTCCAGGATTCCATGGCAATGTTGGCAATTTCTTTGCCCCGCGAGATGCCTATTTCATGCCCTCCCTTGACTACGTGAGCATCAACACCAGCTTCGCCGAGCACAGCGCGGGCGTCCTCGATGCACTCTGCCGCCACGACAATAGGGTCCTTTTCCGCAACAATCAGGCAGATCCGACCAGTTTCCAGGCCTACAGGACGGTTTGCCTCGGTCTTCGTCCGCACAGCCAGCTCCTCGGCCAGGAGCGCCCACAGCGCTTCATGCTGCGCATAGACTGGTGCGTTGCGAATAGTGCTGACGTAGGCGGGCACGAACCCATCGTTGCCGTCAAACTGCCACTGCACGACCTCGCCGACCTTGGGGCCGCCCGGCACATCCCTCGCGACGGGCACCGCGTCAAAGTCGACGTCGGCTTCCTCGGCGCCGTCGGGGATGTCGACGCTCGTGTGGTGCGACGACGACGGTCGTAGTCGTTTTCGCGCGAGGCGCTGGATGATCCACTCGGGCAGGAGACCGCCCTGCATGTAGGAAAGGCGACTGCGCCAGGAGATGTGCACGGGGCGCACGAGTCCTCCGGGGCAGATGAGCGTGGCGGACCGCAGCATGTTGGCGTGGTACGTGGCAAAGGAGGCGGCGATGGCGCCGCCGAGCGAGAAGCCCAGGATGTGGAAGGCAGAAGAGCCGGTCCACGGAAGCGGTGATGAGGACAGCGCCAGGAGTATTTGTGTGGTGTAGAGGCGATCATCATATGGCAGATCGGCCGGGGCATCCGAGTAGCCTCTTCCGAAAAGATCTAGTGTCCTTGTTAAAAGGTGCGGTTCTGTTTCTTCACGATTGTAGGTACAAAAACTCACCAAATAGCATGACTCTGCATCCCTTTGCTACAAACTCGCGAGCCATGTCGCCCAGAGCTATGCACGGCGTACCGATACCATGCAACAGCAGGACCTTTTCGCCGTCTTCGGGCCCCCATTCGAATACCTGTATCGTGCCGTACGAGGTCCGAAGCTGCCTTCCGCCGGGGAACTCATCCAGGCGGTACGGACAAGGCGGCGCATCGCTCGTGTCCGCCGCCCTTTCCGTGGATGAGGCTGCATCCCGGGTTCGCGCGCGTATTATATGGCGATCAACGGGCAACGGCCGCAGTTCCACCAGTGCTGGTCGCACCCGGAGGTAGATGCCTAGGAGCAAAGCAGCCGTCGCGACGCCAGCAATTGCGGCGCCCGTGCCACCCGGCCTTGAGAATATATGGCCCAGTTGAGCCATGACCATGGTTGAGTAAGCAGTCCCACGATTTGACTCAATATTGATGAGCTGGCTGTGACTGCTCAATGTGGCGTTATTTCAGCCGCAATCGTTGGCATTGTCACTTTCTTTGTGGTGTATGTGGTGTCGCTGGGAACCGAGGTGGCTCGCTCGATCGCTCGGGGAGTTCGGCTTAGCTTTGAGTGGGCCAGGTCGCTGCAGCATCCTGGTACCCGCGCATCACTTATAAGTTGCAGCTTGAAGAAAAGATGGGATTTGTTAGATTGATATATGTAGGAAGGATCATTACGCATTTATGGACACGTCCTATGATGAGAATCGCTTCAAAGGTTGGCACCACAGCCACGGCTTCAACACATGTTTTCGACTGTTGAAATGCCCCCACATGTTAGGAAAGGCCAAAATTGGCCATTCCGCAACCAGATGCCAGTCTGGCTGTCAACCAGCAGCCTCAGTGGCTTTTGGAGAGAGTATAAATAGTTGTTCTCGCAAGGCATTGCCCTTTTCATTTCGGTTACTGCCCGAACATTTTTACTTGAGCGACATCACGTCCTTTCTCACCACTCGGGATTGTATGGCGCCCAACGCGCTCCAGCTACCGAATCATCAGGGGGAGCAAGCTAAAAGGTCAGCACTTGAAGCGCTCCCACGGCGCGCCGCGAGTCCGGGCTCGACACGGACCGGCATCGTCGTCTTTTCCGGAGGCAGCGCTGCAAATAACCTCGTCGACGTCTTTGAAAGCGTCCGTGCAGCAAACAGCACGTCACTGAGCTACGTCATCCCAATCTCTGACAATGGCGGCAGCACCAGTGAGATTATTCGTGTTTTCGGCGGCCCAGGTACGGTGAAAACAGCCACACGCGGCTCTGCCAAGTCTTCAACACGGAAATCAATACTAACTCGTCGATCCCAGGCATCGGCGATGTCAGGTCGCGCCTGGTCAGGCTGATTCCCGACGACGGGAGCCCCGAGACCACCGCCATCAAGCACCTCTTCAACCATCGCCTCCCGAAGGTCGCTGCCGCCGCCCGCAGCGAGTGGTTCGACATGATTGAAGCGTCGCACCCTTTGTGGCGCGACATTTCGTCGCCCAAGCGCGAGCTGATCCGCTCCCACCTCAACAGCTTCAACCTGGAGGTGGTCAAGCGCATGCGCCCCAGCAGCCGCTTCGACTTTTCGCGCGCCAGCATCGGGAACCTGTTCTTGACGGGCGCGCGCCTCTTTACCGGGAGCTTCGAGGCCGCCATCTATCTGTTGAGCTCGCTCTGCGGCGTGCCGGAGCGCGTCGCCGTGCTACCGGCGCTCAACACCAACTTTGCGCATCACATTGCCGCGGGGCTCGTCAACGGGGACGTGATTACGGGGCAGAATGACATTTCGCATCCAAGCCTACCGACGGCGGCGGTTCCGGGGGTAGGAACAGGGGTGCATACCCCGGCGCCGTCGGATTACGACACCGAGGACCATGACAAGATTGAAGACGCCAATTTGCCAGGTTCCTTGCCAGCGCTGAGACGACCTGCGATTAACTTTTCAAAAGAAATGGACGAGGACCTGCCTTCGAGGATTGAGCGCATATGGTACATCAATCCGTACGGCCAGGAGATTCGCATCCCAGCAAATCCGCGTGTGTTGGAGGCCATCAACACTTCAAACACGGTCATATACAGCATCGGCTCGCTCTTTACATCATTGATCCCCAATATTGTGCTCAAGGGCGTTGGTGAAGCCATCGGGAGTCCTCTTGTCCGAAACAAGATTCTCATTCTCAACGGTACGCTAGATAGAGAGACGGGTCCATCAGCAGAGCCTTTCAGCGGGTTAGACTTTGTCCGCGCAATTGCGAATGCGTGCGCAGATTCTCGGGGTCTGCCACCACCAGAGGAAGAACAGTACTCTTATTATGTCAGTCATGTCATTTACCTCGAAAGCTCCTCATCGCCGGTTGTGGACAAGCAGCGACTTGCACAAATTGGCATCGAGTCTACGAGGCTGTATGGGCCAAAAGACGCTGCAGGATTGGGCGGAAGATATGATGCAAAGGCATTGGCTCAGGCTCTAGAGACCATTGTCGGTCGAAAGAATGTTGGACTGGATAGAAGCAGGAGAAATACACTCGTCGGGTAGAGCAACTTATTTGGCTAGAGGTCATGAACGAATCGGACACAGCAAGCCACGCGACGAAGCAAGGTAATTAAGCGCCTTTCAATTTCAGCAAGACCAGTACACGATATTAAGTCCAATATAATGCTGCCAGATGCTCCGGTTCCAATCCACCTATCCTTTAAAGACGGCAAGTTTCGATTCCGTTAACTGTTGAACAAAATATACACCATGACAGCAGGCCATGCCGTAGAAAGTAGAAAGGCGGCAAAGATGGACCCCGGCCCTGTTCGTATCTTGTCGGAAGGGCCTCTCCAGCGATCAATGAGTGCGCAGGTTGTCCAGATCATGAGTATGGCGTAGAGCGAACCGGCCCACAGAACAGCCATCAGGATATCGGCGAATCGATCCTGTGGGCTGAGGACGACCTTGGAGGTGTCGGGCTCAAAGGTGGAAGACAGATTGGCACCCATGATGGCGGGTTCGTCCGCGGGGGGGGTAGGAAGATTGGAGCGCGTCGGCCGAGTAGAATTTTTAAAAGCAGAAAAAGCTGCAGAGCGACTGTATTAGGAATGTAAAAACAAAAAAAGGTACAGTAAAGAATGTATTGTATTGACCAGCAATGTGCGTGCTCGCCTGCGAGATGGTGAAGTGAAAGACGAGCAGGACAAAGACCACCAACAAGGAAAGGGAAATGACGAAGAAGTGAAAGAAGAGCAGGGTAAAAGAACAAGACAGGGAAGAGCAATAATATGTGGGAATTCTCATCCGTACCAATGCTGTCGTCGCCCTGTTCCCCCGCCCCCTCGGAATTATTTCAGTTTTACACTGGAACAGACTAAGAAACCAGACCAGACGGATACCAAACCGGGAACCTCTGCGCGAATGGCGGGCGGGAGGGGGGTTGAAGTGCCAAAGACGCGGGCAAAAAAAAAAAAAAAAACGGGCGACATTTCCGGGACATTTTCGGACCCGTAAATCATCTGTAAATAATCGAGCATGAAGAGGCCCAGACTTGTCGCAGGTTTTTTTTGACGGCAGGTTGGGGTGTGGAAGACGGTCATCGTCTTACACGCGGCGTCTCACGATAATCGTGCTAGCAAGGGGCCGGCCGCTTGATGAGGCGTCGCATAGCTGGGACGACGGCTGCGACACGATTACGATGAACCAGGTTGCTGGAAAAGCTTGATTTCTTTTTTTTTTTTCTGACAAGCCAAAGATGGCAAGGGCTGTGGCGTA
>JAPFRM010000916.1:0-11381 GCA_030778325.1 Beauveria medogensis | reverse complement strand
CCCCCGGGCCTTTACGCTAAAACGCATTGTTGGAGTTATCATCTGGGCTTTCCCCAAACTTTCCGGGACGAACACGGTTTCGTTAAATACGACTCTATTCCTCTTCCTCCTCTCTAATCTTCCCCCACACTCTTCCGCATCTTTGCATCCTCTTCATACCCAAGCCACCCAAGCCCTTCCCCTGCTGTGTGTGAGCGTGGTGGACGCCTCTTGAGACACACTATAGCTTCCGGCTTTTCCCATACTTCGTATTCATTACACAGTTCTTAATACAACACCCGCTACTGCGGTTTGTCTCATCATCATGTCGGGCACGGTTGAGAAGCGCGATGGTGCTGTCTCGGACAGCTCCATCTCCAAGAAGCAGGCCGATTCGTCGCAGGATAACAGTGTCATGGGAAATGAAATCTACGGTGAAATCACCGAGTACGACGAAAACTTGTCGCGCGCCGACCTCGAGAAGCAAAAAACCGCCCAGGGTGAGGCGCATTTCAGCCGTCTCGGCTGGAAGCGCCTCACCATTATCCTCATTGTCGAAGCCATTGCCCTCGGCTCTCTCAGTTTGCCCAAGGCCTTTGCCAACCTCGGCATGGTTGCCGGTACTATCGTCTCCGTTGGACTTGGTCTCTTGGCCATCTATACCTCAGACGTCGTTGGTCAGGTCAAAATCAAGTTCCCCGAAGCTGCTCACTATGCTGATGCCGGTCGCCTCATTGCTGGCCGCTTTGGTTATGAACTGATTGGTGCCATGTTTGTCCTGCAGCTCGTCTTTCTAGTTGGTTCTCACTGCTTGACGGGCACCATTGCTTTTGGAAACATCATCGACATTACCAAGACTGGCACCTGCTCGCTAGTTTTTGGTGGTGTTTCTGCCATTATCCTACTTATCCTAGCCATTCCTCCGTCCTTTGCCGAAGTTGCCATTCTCGGATACATCGACTTTGTCTCCATCGTCCTGGCCATTGGCATCACCATCATTGCCACCGGCGTCCAGGCTTCCAAGTCGCCAGGTCTGCACAATGTGCCGTGGTCTGCCTGGCCCAAAGAGGACCTGAGCTTTGCTGACGCCTTCATTTCCGTCACCAATATTGTATTTGCGTACTCCTTCTCCATCTGCCAGTTCTCTTTCATGGACGAAATGCATACTCCTACCGATTACAAAAAGTCCATCTGGGCCCTCGGTCTCATCGAGATTAGCATCTACTCGCTGACTGGTGCCCTCATTTACGCCTTTGTCGGCCCTGACGTCAAGTCTCCTGCTCTACTGTCCGCCGGCGACACCGTCTCGCGAATTGCTTTTGGTGTCGCCCTACCTGTCATCTTTATTTCCGGCTCCATCAACACCACGGTCGTCGGCCGGTACATTCACGGCCGTGTCTACAGAAACTCGGTCACTCGCTACATCAACACACCCAAGGGTTGGGCCACTTGGCTGTTTCTGGTCTTTGTCGTCACTGTGCTGGCCTTTATCATTGCCGAGTCTATTCCTTTCTTCTCGGATCTACTATCGATATCTTCGTCGCTCTTCGTCTCCGGCTTCACCTATTACTTTCCTCCCATCATGTGGGTTATGCTCATCAAGGAAGGTCCTGTCTGGGCTCCCCACAACCGCGTCAAGGCTCTGCTCAACTTGCTGGCCTTTGTCGTTGGCCTCGTCGTGCTCGTCGGAGGCACTTATTCGAGCATCGTTGACATTGTAAGTAAATTCAAATTGTGACCTGATGAGGACGAGCGCTAACCATGTTCAGATGCACAACTACAGTCTCGGCAATGTTGGCAAGGTTTTTACTTGCGCGCCTATCGGATAAGCAACACGAATATTCTCACGAATTACACGAGGTAGCACATCTACATGTTTGTTTTTTTTAGCGATATATATCAACACCACTAGTGGTTATTTGCATGATTCAAGAAATGAATCAGATTATACCCCACGATGCTTTGCCTCTACCATTCGCGAAGCTCGCCTCCAGGCCCGATGAAGCCTGGAGACACCCATGGCTCGGCATTCTTGCTTGCTTCCATGACTCGCTGCTCGTCAACCTCAATGCCAAGCCCAGGCCCAGTCATGAGATTGACGTAACCATCTTCAACATGCCAAATTTCTGGGTTCTTGATATAGCTCAGCAGGTCATATCCCCCTACATTGTAATGAATGCCGAGACTCATTTCCTGAATGGCAAAATTAGGCGTCGCCGCATCCACCTGCATGCACGCCGCCAGCGCAATCGGTCCCAGCGGACAGTGCGGCGCAATCGGCACATCGTACGCCTCGGCCATGGCCGCGATCCTGCGCAGCTCCGAGATGCCGCCCACATGGCACGTATCCGGCTGCAGCACGTCCACGCAACTGGCCTCGAGAAAGGGTTTCACGTCCCACCGCGAGTGCAGCCGCTCGCCCAGCGCGACTGGAATCGTCGTCAATCCCGCGAGCGCCGCCACGCCCTCGACGTGCTCCGCCAGCAGCGGCTCCTCGATGAACAACGGCCGCAGAGGCGCCAGCGCCGCGGCCAGCTGCTTCGCCATTGGTCGGTGAGCGCGCCCGTGAAAATCGACGCCGACGTCGAGGCCGAGCGCGCGGACGGCACGTACGCGCTCGACGCAGCTGTCGAGCGAAGAGGGCGAGTCTAGCCACCCGAGATCCGAGGTGCCGTTCATCTTGACGGCCGTGAAGCCTTGGGCTTGGCGCGCGCGCGCGGCGCTTTCGACGGAGGCGGGGCGGTCGCCGCCGATCCAGGCGTAGACTTTGAGCTTGGTGCGCAGTTTACCGCCGAGGAGGTCGTAGATTGGCACACCGAGTTTTCGGGCTGCAGGAGAAGTCGGGTCAGTGGATGGGGGGCGACTATTGGGCTGAATTGGGGGCGTAGACGGTAGTTACCTTTGAGGTCCCAGAGGGCAATGTCTAGTCCGGACAGGGCACTCATAAAGACTGGGCCTCCACGATAGAACGTCTTGCGCCATGAAAGCTGCCAAATATGCTCAATGTCGCTTTGCGAGTATTAGCACTGGTATTGTTGACGGGAACGAACATCAAGGAAAAAACCTGCTCTGCTTCGAGTCCGACATATTGATCTATCCATGCGTCGAGACATCCTTCTACTGCCTGGGTATGGCCCTCCAGGGACGCTTCACCCCAGCCAATGTTGCCTGCGTCGTCGGTGATTTTGACAAAAAGCCAGCGTGGGGGTACCCGGTAGTACTTGATGTCGGTAATTTTGCCCATTTTTTAAAGCCAGGTAGAGGAACGATTCCAGCTTTTTGTCTGCCGAAAGGGGCTTGATAGAGAATTGATTTGATTGATGTAAAGTATTTGAATGTTTTAATGACTTTCTAAACGTTTTATTCGTCGTGTTCCCCCACGTATTAAGTCATTGAACCGTGGGGGTGTCGTACCTCCAACACCGGTTGAACCCCGATTTCGGACAGTTGGCCGCTCGTACCCGTAGAAGGAGGGTCTTCGACTAATGGAATGAGGCACGATTCCATCTTGAACACAATAAACCGAATATCTGGTCCAAGTGAACCTTGACGGATATTCAGGCCGCTCACTTTATACTTTCTACCCAGGTAGCTTGTAATTAGTTGTAAAGTCAGGCGCCCCACTAGTCGAACCTTGCACCCTCGGCAGAGCAACTCGCCAACGACAAGATCTCATTCAATTGAACAAACGCTAGAGTGGTTGGCGATACTTGCTCTTCCAGGATTCTCTTCGGGCTCTAGAATACTTGTTTGCAACACTGGCATCAGTGAAGGCCTCATCCATTTGCGGGAACATGTCTGCTAAAGCGGCCAGCCACTACCGTGGCTCGACACCCTAGATTATTTCTCTCGACGATGCAAGTACATGTATCCCAGAATGAGCAGCGTTCATCATCATCCAAACAGCTCTCTCCAACGAGAATCACAGTAGTCAGCCTTGAACAGGGCGTTGCCGCGCCAATTTACACTCGGCCATGACGTTTGTGATGATACGAAATATAGAGACGACATGTGGTACGACGCGATATGGGAGAGTTGCATCATAGCATATTCAGTCGTAGACTATGGACGGATGATACTAGCAGGTAAACGAAAAGGAGAGGAGAGATATATGTACAGAACAAAAAGGGTCGGAGGCTAGAACTTGTCACCGGAAAAAAAGCGGTGTTGCTCTTTTCATTCATCTAGACATCTGGCAGGTTACTCATCATCGCCAAAAAAAACCTTGACGGGCAAGGAATCGTCGGTGAAGATTTTGAAACGCTCGGTCACACCATCGATTGCTTTGATCTCATCGTCGGTCAAACTCCAGCCGTCAATATCAAAGTTGTCCTTGATTCGGGCCGGCGTGGCGCTCTTAGGGATGACACTCCAGCCTTTTTGAATGCCCCAGACGAGGAGCACCTGCTGTATTGTCTTGTTTTTGGCGTCGGCCAGTGCCTTGAGCTTGTTATTGGCGTAAAGCGGCGAGTTCGTCGAGCCTAGGCACGAGTAGGCGGTGCTGTGGATGCCCTTGGACGTTGCGTAGCTGATAAGCTTAGGCGAGGGGTTGCATGGATGCAGTTCAACCTGATTTACGGCAGGTATAATCTTCACTTATTAGAATTATCCGTTTAGGGGTATGCTTATACCATACCTTGCAGCTAGCGTCGTTGAGAAGAGTCTCGAGGTCTTTGATAGGAAAATTGGAAACGCCAATGTTCTTAACCTTACCAGTATCAACTAACTTTTGCATCTCGCGCCATGTGTCAACAAAGTTCCAGTCATCAAAGACAGCCTGTTGTCCGGGGATAATCGAGACGGGCCAATGCATCAGGTATAAATTGACATAGTCGACACCGAGCTTATTGAGAGATTCGTTAAGCGCTTCGGCGACTCGCTTGTGGTCTTCATTAGCGAGCTTGGTCGTGAGCCAGATTTGGTCCCGGGGAACGCCCGAGGCCTTGATACCAGCACCAACCTCGGCCTCGTTACCGTACACTGAGGCCGTGTCGATGTGGCGGTAGCCGGCCTTGAGTGCAACCTCGACTGCGTTTGGCGAGTTTATCTGGTAGGTACCGAGCCCGATGGCGGGAATCTTATCGCCCGTGTTAAGGGTAAAGGTGTGGCTGAGCCAGTTAGGGCGGGAAGATTCAGACAAAGGATGTGAGAAGGAGAAAATCTCGAGGAGATGAGCAGTAAAAGGGCTGCGGTTGGCGTAGTGGTGATAAAGAGCATGCTTTGACGGGGGAGGACGTACGCAGTATTCTTGACGGCGGCCATCTTACGATGATTTGTGCAGGTAGATGTAAAGTGGGGGAGAATTAAGGATGTTGGAAGAGAAGAGCAAGAACAAAAAAAAGGAGAGAAATGGCGTGAATGAAATACTTGGTCGCCGATTGTTTACACTTTGCTCTCCTCTACTGGCAAGGGAGAAATTCAGTTTCGTTTTTCGCTCATAGAGAGGGATTTTGGCTAGGCTGTTGGCAGCTCGTGTTCTACTATAGAGACCATCACGAATCGACCCGCTATTTAAGGTTGATCAGGCTATTATGACGATTGAGTAAGGATACTTATGTCCAACGGGGCTTTCTCCGCGGAAATTGATACTTCATGCCTTTACATTGGCTATTGAATACATAATATTGTTGTGCATTATCTTTCAACGCGTGACTCTTGTTGGCTATAGTGCCCGCTTTGAGTAGCGCTTACATAAATTATTCCATATATAGGTTGAGCGTACGGATTACATTTCCGAACCGTCGGCAGTGGAGAAACAAAGAGGCAAAGTCTACGCGTCCTGCCGACATTGCTGTAGATATAGGCTAGTGCGTCAAATATAGTCCATTGTCGAGTTTATAGTTGAAAGTGTTTATAGCATTCCTAGCCTAAATAATGGAGAACGGTATTCTTATTATCCGCTACTGCCTAATCGGCAGGTCTCGGCGATCAAAGGGTACCCTCTTTAATGTACGACGGGGCTATCCTCGGCCCTGCAACAGGTACATTTTTGTCCCTTGAGGCCGCTAATCCTTTGAGAAAGTGTTTGATATATTGTGTGCTGTGTGCTTGATAAGTGCGGTCCTTCCTAAAGGGAATCAGCTCGAAAAATTGATCGCTTGAGAGTGTGACTGGGAGATCTGCTGCTTTGAAAGCCAGGTATCCTGCACCGTCACCGGGTCTCTCATTACATACTCGTGTCCTGCGATATGATTTTCGACAGTCAGCGACGGAGCAAAGACCTTGGGAGCGAGTCAATGATTTCACATGACAGCGTCTCTGAAACTGAAACATTGCTCTCTGACGCGCTTGCAAGTATCATTGCTCCACTGGCCGACATCCAGGTTCTTCAAAGGACATCTGATGCTACTCTCTTATAGCTCCACAAATGCGATGGGAGAAAATTAGCCCGAAACATTGTCGCGCTGTCAAGCATGTTACAAAAAGGGCTGAGCCAATTTCTCCTCGGACCCTCGCAACTCAAGTCCGACCAACCGTCGCGGTCTGTCGGGAGGAGCTTCGACGGATGCGGCTCCGACGGAAGCTAAACCGCAAACGCAATAGTATCCGTTGATCGACGAAGCGACATACCTCAGGCACCGCAGCCTCTGATTAGTCTAATCTACCCGAATTTTATTAAAAGGCTCCTAAGCTATCCGTATACAACCATAAGAATATAGCTAAAAAAACAATTTAATAATAATGGTTATTTATAATGATGGAACTTGTGTTAATCGACACGGTTTGTAATATGCTAGGTATAAGCCGTCTTATAAAATGTATGTACCCCGTAACTGGTTGTATGATTATGATGTTCTACATGGTTACTCGCGGGCTTGGTCTCTTCTCTGCCCGAGCGAAACGAGCATTCTGGAAGAATTCTCAGTGTGGTACTGGATTTGACAAGAACTAGTAAAAAGAGAGCTCATTACCCTAAAAGAAGAAATACCCATGCCAATATTTCTTCGAAGAAAGCAGCCTCCGCCTCGAGCTCGGCAATTTCAAGAGCTTCCAGAGCTTCACCAGCTTCAAAGGCCTCGGCAGATTCAAACCCTTCAAGTGCCTCAGTAGCCTCGGTAGCTTCCATTGCCGCCGTAGCCTCGGCAATATTGGTTGCCTCGATGATATCAACATTGACTAAACCTTCTCCAGCTTCTCCCACCTGCAACCTTCCTGTGAGATCCCTGACACCCAGAGGGTCTGCTTTGACGAATACTTGCTCCTCACGAATCAGTTCCACACACCCAGAGCCTCCTCTCTTGCAGATATTTGGTAGTTTGAGGTCAGGTGCGACTTCTTCAAGCGTGCTTTTGTAGTATGGCTCCAGTTTATCGTGATCAAATTTATCGAATGGTGGAATTTTGCGCAGGCTTTTTTTGGGTAACCCGGGTCCTGGTATGCCTGTTTTTCTTTTTCCAAAACCGGCAAGCTGATGTTTTGCTCCACTGCTTCGCATAGCAAGGTATTTCGAATCGAAATCTGGATTGGCTTCAAACAGCTCCTCGATCTTCTCGCCATTCTTCAATTTTTCGATATGTTCAGGTGTCAGCGCACTCGCCTTGTACCAGCCCTCGATCTGTTGCCAGGGAACCCCTTCCAAGACTGCGTATTCAGATTGCTCCACATATTGCGAAATCATATTTTCTGGCTTAAGTGTTTTGACCACGTCAATCATCTTTGGGTCTGTGCTGATTCTGTAAACGTATCCGTATTCCCCCGTGTTGATGTTGGTTGCAAAATCTTTGGCGATTCGAGGCTCCGTAGTCGTTGAAACGTAACGAGTGTAGTCTTTTGTGACCCCCTCATGATGAAAAAATAAGCTGTAGGCCTTATTCTGCTCCGCAGCTGGCAATTCCTTGGTATATTTAAGACCTTTGCACCACGAACCACCTTCTGTGCGAAGGATGTCTGGTGACCTCATGTCGCCGCGGAAGACTGTCGACGGCGAGTCCTCGTTGACACGATGAAGTATGTGACCGTCTCCCCACTCAAGCAGGAGCAGGAACAATGCAAAAACAATGGCGTACAACTGGCTACGCATAATGGCGAAGGGGGGATATAGGAATGCAAAAGATAAAAGTTGAAGCAGTTGCTATTTGGTAGTACTGGAGCTCGTCAATGGGACAATTAAAGGTGGTATGTGAGCGATTCTGCATGTCCTTTTAGAACGAGGTCTTGGTCTCTATATACATGAAAGGTAAAATACTGCAAAGAAAGACCCGTTGAAAGCTGATATTGAGTCTTTTTTGGGAGACTGAGAAGGAGCCATTGCTTGGCGGTGCAATGACCATCGTATGACTTTGTTAATTGCAGGAGGTATGGTGCCAGAAAACAGATTTTTCGATTCTGCGAATGTTTTGTCAAGTTTGTATGTATTAACCAGTGTCTCGGCACTTGAAGGGTTCTCATCGAGTAATGCTATCGCGTCTCATGAGGGACCCAAGCCATCTTCCTTTGCTCATCCACATGTAGCGCTTGTGACGGCGTCTGACTCGTTAACCGCACTATAGCTTTTATTGAGCCAACATAAGTCATCATATGACTTTGCGTGGCTGATATGCCGGGCCCACGAAGACATATCGAGCATTTACGTATTCTCAGAGTACGCGATAGACTTGACAGCTGCGCCTTCGTCTGCTCCTCGGTTTTATTCGGTCTATTTTCTGCGATTCATGAAGTTTTGTTGTTTCGGCGACGTTCCATATTGGAAAACCTATGCGGAGGAAATTATGCGATCAAAGGAAGATACCTATCACACTATCAGAGTCTACACCTTTGTTCCTTTTTGCTATATATACAGCTATGAGTCTGCTTTGCTCCCTCTCTAATTTCTAATGAACAATCACCACATACCATTAAATCTTGAAAACTTACACCCAGACGCGCAAAAGGCATCATGAACGTATTTGGCACCGTACTGGCCTTGTGCAACTGCTTAGTTTTAGGTGCGAGCCTTGCCCAAGCGCGAGTTTCTATCTCGGCGAAAGCAGCCTTCGATATTTCCAATTTGAGCGACTCTGTGGTTATCGATGCGCGCTCAGACATTGGCCGAAGCATACAGGACGGGACTCAAAAGCTCAACTGCCAGCTCCTACTTCGGCGGGAATCGGTCGACTGCACGGGACTCTCGTCTAAGGCTTGCAATTTAGTAAGCTGGATCCATAAGGTAGGTTCTATTCATGCTGCCGTCAAGAGTATGTAAGTGACGAGCTAATCTGCGCATCAGGGTTGTCAAAAAGTATCTAGCCATCTTCCAATAGCCGCACTTTCAGAGCTTTCACCAGCTAATCTTCCACAAATAGCAAGCGGAATGTGCAACTAAAACGGGCAACGACGCGAAAAGATGTTGTGATGATGAGGAGCGTCTTCCTTTTGGCGTAAGTTCCCTTTAAAACCGTCAAAATGTAAAGAAGCAAAACTCATGCGAGACAGGGAGGGGTGTATTACACTGGATACCTGAGAGCTTGTGCGCCTCAGTATCAACTCAAACGTTTTGATCGCCCTCAAATTCCCGATCGGTCATGTAATGCGGACTATGGCTGCCGCTTGGGTATGAGCAAATGGCTCTGCGACATGCGCGATTGGGAACAAGCTGTAAGATCAACAGCATCAATTTCTCGTTTACTAGAAATATAGGACAACAGCTGACAAGCGCGTTTCCGTTCTTCTCCGCCAAACAGGGTTGCGATCAGCGAAAAGTTTGTGATAACCCGATCAGAAGCGGAAAAGAGTTGCATGAGTGCTGCAAGCAGTGGCCAAAAACACCGCAGGTATATTTGATGCGGCTTGGATCCAGACTCGCGCGAAGCGACTAACAAAAGCACTCTAACAGGGGTTTTTCTCCAATTCCTATCAACATCGTTTCAACCTCAAGTGTCCACAGCAGGCGGACGGCAGGCTGAGCGTTACAAATTCATCTAATGGCGACGTCAACTTTAGATACATGGGCATTGAGGCCGATAAATGGAACGAGATCCGCGTATTCAAGGTATACGAGGCGCCGGTGCATACTGGCGAGAAGCCCTCAAGTGTGGGATGGATCATGGTCAAGAACGCGAAGGGCCTGGTGAAGCTTTCGTCATTTTCGAAGAACAAGCTTAAACCTGGCAAGAAATATACGGCAGTTGTGCTGCGGCGCCCCGACTACGACTGGCTCGCTCCGCCCGTCAATTTCACTATGCCATGGGATGAGCTGCCGACCGGCGAACCTAGCAGTGAAAACATTCCCAGTGAGGAGCTGTCCAATGAAACGTACGGGCATTGAACCCGGTCAAGAAGGGAGCTAGGCCGGCATATTTGGGTCGTACGAGTCGTACATAGAGCTAGTATTTGTAAGGAAGTACATTGTAACTGTGCTGTAACGCCACTGCTAAAACGGGCTTCAATTACGAGGTAATTCAAGTTAGGGGTTATGTTAGGGAAGAGAGATTTGGACCGGGTTAGATAAGTCAAATAGCAAATGCAGAAAGGCTGTTGTTATGTTGAGCATCGGTGTCTTGTGGCTTGCTTGTATTTGTGAGACAGCACCACCTTTTCACTACGAATGTCGGCTAATCAGCCGCTAGCTGCAGCCCCATAATGCATGTAATCCTACCCGTCTGCGGATGAGCTGAAAAATCTCAAGGTCCAGATCCGCAGAATAGGGTACTTGTGTCTCACAAGGCAGACATGCACTCGAGCTTATCCCCCACGCTAAACATGAGCTTAATATCTGCCTGACGTTTTACCAGACCGACTACTCCGGAGGTTTATACTGCAACTGCGGTAATTGAAGAATTGAACACGTGTTCACAGCAGCCACCCACAGCGATATAGCATCTGGCGGTTCTAGAGAACGACACGCCGAGTGTACTCCACGATGCCAGAGTCGTAGCTGTACACGCTACAATGCAGTTATTCAGGCTTTGATGCCTGACTCTAACAGAGAAGTCGCTAGGATGCCGCAGCATACGCCCCGCGTCTTCTTCTGTGTGTCTCGGGCCCTCGCCCGTCTCTGCACGCAGATCACCGTCCTATATAGACTCTACTTGTCCTGCGGCTGACTGAAGCTGGAGATTTCTGCGTCTGACAGCAGCTGAGTGCCTCGCGCCACCCTGCCTGTTGTATATGATTGGTTGAAGCTTCCAGTTAGCTGAAAATGCTAATGTAGCCGAGCGGTTTGTCTATCGTCGCATCGCCTGCCAGTATCTACTACCCCGCTCCTAGTCTAGGTATATAATATCTAGTACTGGTCTCTCTAGAGGTAGCGGAATAAAGACGTTGTAGGTAAGCTATTTATAGCTTTCCTATCTTACATTTAGAGGGCTAGTATTTTAATAACAGGATCTAGTAAATTCAAAATAGCTAACTAAATTAAGATAGACTCTTATAAGTTCTTTATTACATCTTAAAGTAGCTAGTACTAGAGTTGATATATAATAGAT
>JAPFRM010000915.1:0-41819 GCA_030778325.1 Beauveria medogensis | reverse complement strand
TTACTATACTTATAAAAGGTTATAGCTTTTTTAATATTAATAATATTATTAAAGGACTTAATAGTCTTAAGAAGTTAATAAGAATACTTTCTATACATACTCTTATAAAGTGCCTTGACGGTTAAGGACGTCTATTCTCGAGCGCTATTACCGCCTTCCAACTTGAATAAGGTCTAACATTGTGGGATGAAGAATGTAAAAGCATGAGTTGAGATACTTCTAATTAAACAAGCAAAACGAGTTACTCCTCGGCCGCGGGAAGCGGCTTAGCAAGGCCAAGTCTCTCCAACGAGCTAGGAACCTTTCTTGGGTCGGCCGCATTGGCATCAACAATCAGAGTCTTTGGGTTCTTGTCCACCATCAACCGAATCAAGTCAGGACGCATGTAGTGTCCCCCCTTTTCAGCGCCTGTTAGTGCATCGGAACCCGCGGCGGCAGTGGTACCAGGAGGGAGATGTGGGCTTACAAAATCAGCAAGGCGCTTCGTAAGCAGATTCTCGTCCAAGTCAACATCAACAATGACCAGGCCCTCGAAAGTTTTGGGCGGGTCCTCGACGGCGCGGTAGCCGTCGGGACGGTAGATGCGAGTGAAGCCGTTGCCAATGACGGCATACTCGGCATCAACGGCGTCTTCATCGTCCTGCAGACGCTTCGGGAGGTTGAGGCGTGCGCCCTCGCGAGTCACGACTTGGGATGGTGCCAGGGTCCATGTGCCCGTCTCGTAGGCGTAGGCGGGAGTCACAAACTCCGACTGGATCTCGGAGATGTTGGTGTAAGGATCGGGGTACTTGAGGGTCGAGGCAGGAGGGTAGACTGGCCACGCAGCGACATGAATTTCTTCGTGCTGGGCGCAGGCGAGCGCCTTCAAGAAGGGGTTCATCTATAAAAAGATTAGCTTCGTATTCCCCCTCGCCCAAACGTGACTTGGCAAACGCACGTTTTCCCAGCAGTTTAGGTGGCCGAGTCTGCCAATTTCCGTCTCGACGACTGTGTTGAGCGAGTCGCCGGTACCTTCACCAAACACGAGCTTCTCCACGTGAGTGGGCTTGATCTTGCCGCGGTGGTTGATGACAGTGCCCGTCGGGTCAATGATAATTTGTGCCGTGTACAGTGTGTGGCCATCAAGCTCCGAGTAGCCCAGAGAGACAAAGATCTGCGCAGCCTTGGCGGCGAGCCGGATGCGCTGCATCTCGACAGAGTCTGGCTTCAGGCTGTTCTTGTGGTATTCTTTGAGAAGTGGCAAAGAATCCTGATAGTTGACGCGCCACTGAAAGTAGGGATATCTAGATTCTGTTAGTGTGAAAAGAGGTACTTTGCATCAGTTGTAATCACCCGGGGATCCCTAAACTCGTTAGATGTGTTCTCGACTGCCATGTGCTACAGAAACTCACATAGCTCAGGAAAGGCAATGAGCTTGCAGCCCTTTTCTCCGGCTTCCTGGATGAGTTTGATAGTCTTTTGAACAGACTCCTCGAGGTTGAACCAGCCGGGCTCGGCCTGGACGGCAGCCGCCTTGTACTTTCGGATCGGTGCAGACATTGTTGTCTTTTAGTTGCGAGGGAGGATATATTCGTGTAAGAATAGATAGCTTGTAAATAGAGTGTGTGAATAAGTTGATGAAAAGTCCCAACCGCCTCCTTTATATACTTTCAAAAAGACATGTGCGAATCCAAGTCGTTGGAATCTATCTTGATATTAAGGCACCCTCTCAGCTGCAGCCGTCTGCAGCTGAGGGTATTGTCGGGGTTCCTCGGCATCACGGGAAGTCGGCAAGCACACAATAGTTGAATCACTTCCGGAGGCTGGCGACGCAATACGGTCCCGGCCGCATTGCTCCCTCAATGTCTAACTATATCGCACGCGCGGCCCACACGGAACTCGGCCTCGAGATGTGTGGGATCACGCCACGAATTTGTACCAGTAGGAAAGAAGCATAACTAACTAGTTAGTTAGTTAGCGGATGACGTTTCTCGAGTTGTGGACACTGTCCATTGTAACTCATGGACCCCACCCAACCGCGACAGTCCGCCTGGCTACCGTACATCCGTGATCATGCGGTCGGAATAAGCGTCGTTTTCATAGAATGTGTCCCTGTAACTTTAAAACGCAACGGTTAATAAGAAGCGGAGTGTGAGTTCTTCGGGAACCTTGTTCCTAGTAGCCAAGGCTGAGCTGCAAGAGCGTGACAGAGACGCATAAAGTTGCTCCCGAGTTGCCATATGTAGAGCTAGTGTGCATTTGCCGGCAGACCATGTGATGCAGCACGACGCAATACTATGAGTTGTCCAATAGTAAGCAAAACAACTACAGGATATTATACGATATATCACATGTGCATGGCATACTCTTATTTTTTCCCCGTATTTCGAACAGTAATCGAATAGTAACTTGAGAATTTGTTGCCAACGATAGATCTTAGACCGATCTCAGAAACTGGTCGACAGCCGTCATTGAACGCCCGTGAGCATAACCGAGCGCAGAATCCAGCACTGGTTGAACATGGGCCTCATCGGGTGCAATCGTCAAGACTAGCTCCTTGCTGGTCACGAGCGCGACCTTTTCATCAGAGTCTAGAACCAGCATATCTGCACGAAGCAGCGCTCCTCCAAAATTAATGCACGAGTCAAATAGTGTCTCCCCTGCTCCCGACGTAACTAGCATACGCTTCGCCACGGGCCCTCTCACTGCACGAGAAGCCTTTGCAGTCAATGCGGGCGGAAATGCGGCTTTCCATGCCTCGACTGCATCGTCAGCCTCGATGGGCGATGCCCAAATTTCGGTGGATGATGGTTCGAATAAACGGATAAATACCTCCAACTGTTGGGCTGAGAGATAGTCATTGCCGTCGTTTGCTGTAAATGAAGCGTCTGTGGTATTCATTGTCATCCATGGCGAGAAGAGTGCTACGGCGCGAAGCTGTTTCCCTTGCTCGCCGCCCAACTCGGTCAAGGGTGGTGCATAGGGGGATGGCCGTACCGCGTGTAGGAGTAAGCTGGCAATGAGATGGCCACCTGCACTGTCGCCTGCAATTATGAGATTTTCTGGCTGCACAGGGGCATCGATATTAGCACCAGGTATAGCCTGGTGGAATAGGTACTTGACTGCGGCCACCATTTGTATTAGCTGCACAGGATAGGTGTGCTCCGAGCTCAGCGCGTACTCGATGACAATGAGGCGAGTCGCGGCACACGAGGCGGCACACTGCAAGGCAAAGGGCATGTGGCCAGGTGCCTGCAAGGGGTTCAGGTAGCCTCCGCCATGGACGTAGAGCAGCGTCGGACCATGCAGAGGAGCATTTGCGGGAGTGACGAGATGCAGCGTGGGACAGGGAACTCGTGCGGGGGCATTGATCCCCGTGGGCGTATGCTCGGGTAGTTGTACGGTGATGGTGGCATATTCAAGTCCATGGTCATGACAGTAGTCCTTGACGGCAGCTCCGGTAAGCCGCTGTCTCGAGTGCGCAAAGGTATGTCGTGGGTTGAGCGTCTTACGCAAGGCCTGGAGGAGAGAGATGGAAAGCTTTTGGCGCCAGTGCAAAGACGAAGAGTCGATACTGCGTGATGCGAAGCCGAAAAAGGCTCGCGCAACTAGTTTCAAAGGTGCCATGGTTAGTAACAGAATCTTGACGCAAACGCGCGTGGACTGAGACGCCAAGTCTAGGATAGGCGCGGCCTGTAAAATAGAAGGGTAGACTCGTACTGGTAAGCGGGACGAGCCACGATAATGACACCTTGTCAAAGAGGCCCATCGGGCCAGGGACAAGGTCCTTGGTGGACGTCGACATGATTGTCAAGGGAGACACAATGTATTCGCGATCCAGGTCATGAAAACATTGGTGATGTTTGTGGAAAGACGGGGTCCTAGCGATTTCTGTAGCGCGTTCAACAGCCAAGGCTGATGAGCGGATACGGCGGCGTCGCTGTGCTGAGTGACGAACTTGCTGCCAACCTACCCTACGAGGCCGCAACAGAGCACTTTATCAAGACAATGATACCCCTGCAATCTCAAAGAAGTGTAGAATCATTAAAATAGCTTTTAGGGCAGTTGAACGTAAATTCAAGTTATTTGGGGAGGTTTCGAACTGGAATCAGACATGGAGTCTTTTTGTCATCATGGTGGTGGCTGATATTCTCGGCCGAGTGATTGTGTAGAGCAAGCCTAGGCAGCAGCCCTGACGCCGTACCTACCATTCTCTAGTTTAGCGTATGGTGGCCTTGGTAGGCAAACAGACAGCAGTGTAATCTGCCACGGGCTATCCCAATCATGTCCTCGGCTCGTATTCCACGACGTTGACCAAAGTTGAGGCGCCAACTAGTATCCGATCGAAAATTACGAGAAAGAGGTTGCTGCTACGTGTGGGGGAGGAACCTGTCTTTACCTCCGAGCCGAAGCCGACGACGCCAAATATAAAGAGACGATGAATCTGCCTTGGGGGTTTTTTGAAGCAATACTTGCACGTATAGTGGTAACCATAATTACCGTTATTCTTTATCCAGCATTGCTCCTTGGTCATGTCTTCAGCATTGCCTCTCTCCACAAAGATTGCTCACGTCGTGGCGATTGAAGCCGGCGCAGAGAAAGCCTTTGTAAAGCCCGACGCCCATCTCCAACATGCCCTTTCCAACACGGCCAAAAACGGCATGCCGTCCATCCAAGTATCCCCTTTACAGGGTCAGCTTCTTGCCATTCAGGCTCGTTTCATCGGTGCCAAGACGGTCCTGGAGATTGGTGCCCTCGGCGGCTACTCCACCATCTGCCTTGCCAAGACGGGCGCCAAAGTGACGAGCATCGAGATTGACCCCAAGCACCGGGATATCGCGAGCGAGAATCTGCGCGCTGCGGGAATCGAGCCAGATATAATCCTGGGAGACGCGCGAAACGTCCTCCCTGAGCTTGTGCGCGAGGGGAGGGTGTTTGACATGGTTTTTATCGACGCCGACTGGGGCCAGCACGCCGACTACTTTGACTGGGCCGTCAAGTTGACACGCAAAAACGGATGTATATTCATTGATAATGTCGTGCAGGAAATCATGACCTGTCATGGTGGTAGTGTTGGAGAGGGCACATTGGTGGAAAGGGTTGGCGCTGAAAAGAAAGTGACGGCGACGCTTGTGCCAAAGATTACAGGAAAAGAGGGTGTGACGGACAATGCGTTTATTGATGGGTTCCTGATAGCGATTGTAAACTAGCGTCTATTATTAGGTAGGTAGTTGGTGATATCAAGCTCAGCTGCAGTATGTATGTCTCTTATATGTAGAAGAATAGCACGCTTTCACCAAACTCTGCCTCCAACGTTACAGTACGTGACCCAGTAACTAGCGCTACATTCGGCCCGACTCCAACTGTTATTGGACATTTAGCGACGTGAGTGCATCAGTCAATCTCGTCCAGGACCAATGGTGCAACATTGATGCCACAGCTGACCATGAGCCTCTGCCAATTTAGGAAACTCGCCATTGTGAAAACGGAGCATCTTTTGCTGCTTTTGTTGCTTTTGGTCGCCAAAGCCCAACAGCTTGGCCAACGTGGCACGCCCTGACTGGAGGCGCCGCATCGTCTGCTGGCGCCTTTACAGGTCCTTTTAACACAACATGTCACCCAGCGTCGTCTACAGTCACGTCGTCTTGGACCTCGTCGCAGAGGTAGAGGTAGTCTAACTACCTTTCAACAAAGATCCGATAATCACTTGCCCCAACGGCCTTATCGTGACGAGATTCGCAATGTCACTAGACTGACTCAACCCAAAGCACAGAATTGTGCCCCGCCCAGTGGCAATTGCCCGCTCCAGA
Organism: Beauveria medogensis; assembly: GCA_030778325.1. NCBI lineage: Eukaryota > Fungi > Ascomycota > Sordariomycetes > Hypocreales > Cordycipitaceae > Beauveria > Beauveria medogensis. Next base: position 36,030 of record JAPFRM010000915.1, on the reverse strand, counting down.
AATTCGGCTGTGTAAATAAATGTTCCAACTAGTCATCAAGTTATTTAAAGCGATAGCTTCGCCAATCTCTCGGACATTTTCGAGATGAGATGCGCGCCATGGTGGTGACTTTTTCATCCGTGTAAATTCACGTCCCCGAATACTGGCCATCCTCATTATGCATTGCGCAGACTTTTATGCGGAATACTAGGCTTGAAAATTACATTTCCTGCTGAATCAAATAGGGTTGTTAGTTGAAGATTCAGCCAAACCTTCAAGGATGCATCACTCCGCCGATCAAGTCTTGGCGGCAAAGGCCACTAGGAACCACGCAAAATAAGCTTCTTTTACGAGCTGCCCAAGATGGAAGGTGCTCAAAGAAACCACGGATCGCGTGATGCACAGTACGAATCATCAAAGATGTGTTGCACGCCTTGGCAAGTCTAGTTCGCCTTGGCGGTCGGCATATTTCCTTTAAATAAGACGCCATGATAGATCTTCTTTTCCCCCTCACCTGCACTACACTACACCTTTATCAAGAGTCTGTAAAATGAAGTTTCTCGCAGCTGCGGCCTTGAGCATCTTTGTCTTTGCAGGGCTATCAGGAGCTACTGTACCGATTACTCCAGAGAGGGCTGTCAATGATATCAAAGTTGGAGAGTAAGTCTAGCCACTGCCCTTTACTAGCTTGCAATACCTACTGCAATACCTACTGCAATACCTACTGCAATAACTACTGCCATACCTACTGCAATACCTACTGCAATACCTACTTTCTTGCAATACAACTAACGCAGAAACAAGGCTGCAAAACGTGCTTTGGAACTTGCAAAAGATTGGTCGCGATAATGGTGGCAATCGCGCACACGGTCTACCCGGATTCAAAGCGTCCCGGGATTTTGTTCTAGAGCGTGTCTCGAAGCGTTTTGGTAAACGTCTGGACACTCATGTTCAGGAATTCAATCATACCTTCAGCCAAGTTCGAAAAATTGAACTCAAGGGACCCGACGGCGAGCCAGTGGATGTCTATGCCCTGCAGTATGTCTCTGCGACACCCCTCCCTGGAGGTGCTACAGGATCGCTCTTGGACACCCCAGTCGACGACCAACGGGGTTCCATGTGCTTCCCGGAGCAGTGGAACGGTGTCAATGCCACTGGCAAGATTGTTCTACTCAAGCGCGGCACGTGTGCAATCTCGGATAAGCTAAAGCTGGCGAGACAGCACGGCGCCCTCGCGGCTGTCCTCTATCACAATGCTCCTGGCACCCCTACGAGCGCCACGCTAGGTGCCAGCAATCTTGGTCTCCTAGTCCCCGTCGGCCTCGTTTCTCGTGACGTTGGCGAGGCCTGGCGCACTAGGCTTGCCGCGGGCCAAGACCTCCGCGTGACACTGACAATAGACGCAGTGACCGAGCCGCGACCGGGCTGGAATATCATTTCAGAAACAAAACAGGGCGACCCCAACAACGTGGTCATGCTCGGAGCGCACCTCGACAGTGTCCAGCCCGGTCCCGGCATCAATGATGACGGTAGTGGCACAGCCGCGCTGCTTGAGATTGCGACTTCTTTTCAAAAGTACACGGGTTTCAAGAACAAGATTCGCTTCGCTTGGTGGGGGGCTGAAGAGTAAGTCATTTCGGCGCAATGCATCCTTTGTCTTGTGTAAGAACGGTTGCTGATAATCACTTGTGCACAGGCTCGGCCTGATTGGCTCTCTGTACTATACGACGCACCTGTCGGATGCAGAAAAGGACAAGATCAAGTTCTACTTCAATTATGACATGATAGCCAGTCCTGAGCCAAAATTTGTCGTCTATGCTGACAACGACGCACACGAATACGGAGCCATTCCTCTACATGACTACCTGAAAGATGCCGGAGCTACACCTCAGTACGCGTAAGTTGACCTTGGATCCCACAAATTGTTCAATTGTTTGACAGGCTAATAATTCTCATTTTATATTTGCAGTAAATTTGGCTCCTCATCAGACTATGTTGGCTTCCTAAGAGCTGGAATCCCTAGCAGCGGCATCTTCACTGGCGCCGGAGCGCCCTACGACAAATGTTACCACCTGCTGTGCGACAATCTTGACAACATCAACTGGGACGCGTACGAAAAGAATGCAAAGGCTGCCGCACATGTTGCGGCCAAGTTTGCTCTCAATCTCGAGGGTGTGCCTGCGCGCAATACGACGAGCTCGAATCCCCGGTCGACCCGCGGGGTTCAGGATAGTTTCCGCGAGTGGGCTGCTGGAATCCAAGTCGCCGAAACTCACGCAAGCTGCGGCGGAGAGCTCACTTCTGTCTAGACGGAACTTTTTCTCGTTTGAACGGAGAAATATTACAGTCGGTGGTCGGAGCGAACAATTGGGTCGAGGTCAGTAACAAAGATTGACCAGCAATCGGCCGACGTTGGAGTATTCCGATGATTTGAGAGTATCAGCTTAGCGACAAAACCCGTCAGAGGCGGAGAGGTGTAAAATAGTAGGAATTGTGATTCCCGTACAAGCAAACTACAAGGATATTCCACAGTTGGTACATTTAAGTAAACTACTCGTCCCCGCATACGTACGCATTCTAGCCCTACTCTATTCCATAGCTTATGATCAATCAATCTTTAGAAGGATTCAATAACATGCATCCTTTTAGCCGCCAACTTTAGGTACCGCTCTATAATACGCTCAAAAGAGATGGCAATTTTGCATCATTCAGCATACTGCAACTCTGATCTTCTCGCTGCCACTCTACAAATGCAAATATGGTTACAATACATCCGTACTGGTATTCGTAAAATAAACCCAACCCGCAGCCGTCTCTGTGTTACATTCAAAGTAACGGATGATTTCTGTACTATCTCCCATTCACAAAGTGAGGGGCACATCCATCGTATCATTGGCTCGAAAATCTGACATGGAGCAATGTTGACAACAAAAGCGGTGCAAATTGATGAAATTGTGGCTAATCTCGGAAGGGTCTAGAACGCAGCAAATCTCGATGGCTGCGACGTCCTGTCTTACTATTACTCACTGAGTCGCTCGCTGCTGCGGCCGTTGTCTGCAGGCAGCACTTACTTCGTATTTATGAGTTACGACGGAGCAACCCTTCCGGCCCCTGCTACGGGGGCATACTAACTACAATAACTAACCAACTAACGTTATTAGTGTGCCTGCCCGTGGCCGGTCCGTGGACGTCGATCCGTCTGTACGCAAATAACGGCTCCAGACGCCACGGGCCTAATAATGCCCAGGAACGGTCCGTCGCAAACTTTTAGTAAATAGATGGTGTTTTTCTTTTCTTCTCTCATACGTTGCATATTTCTCCGACATCCGTCATGACTGCAATCGCCGCGGCCCAGATTGCTCTTGTCAGCAAATCGTCTTGTTCAAGGATAGCGGCCACTCAAGCACTCAGCGCGCTGTAATCTGTACTGCTGCTCACTTTTTGCGCCCTTGTCGTCCGGACTAAAGCAAAATTGGAGCAGAGTGAAAAGCGGCCATTGCTCCTTCACAAGTCGAGTAGGTGTTGCGTCAACAGGATGAGAGTCCCAATCTGGATCCAGCTTGCGCTGCTTGTGAGCGCCGTCGCCCTGCTCGCCCTTGCCGTCGTCGCAGTGCCGACGTGGATATACGTCCAAAGCTTCGTCGCCAATGTTGAAACTGACAGCCTTGCCCTCGCAGCATCGCTTTACGCAGCCAAGATTGATTCTCAGCTACAGCTGCTCAATACCATCAGCCGCACCATTTCCACACGCATCTTGATACAGCAGTCGTTGGTCAATTACTACAATGGCAATTCGACAACGACGGATCCATTTGAGCCGACCGTCACCGACCTACAAAGCGCGCTCGCCACTAACAGCTTCACTGGTCTGCTACAAGCCCGAATCTACTCTCGAAACCAGACTGGCGAGAATGCAACGGGGCTTGTCAGTGTGACAGGCTCCGGCGTTGGGACGCAGACGCAAAACATTGAATTGCCTTACCTCACTCCCAATGGATCACACGTCAACCTCAGCGATGCTGAATTCGGCTACCCTCCCTGCCTGTATCCAAACATCACCTACGCAACCTTGGACTATCCAAATCCATATATAACCTCAGAGACTGCCGTGTCAGCTAGTGCCTTTCCAAGCGTCTTGTTGAGTGACAGCCGGGGGCTGTTACTTGGCCCACTGGCTATCAACCAGACGTTTTCCCTTGTATCACTAACGATCCCGATTCGATCTCTGCAGGCCAATGGCTTTATTCTTGGCTATCTCACGGTAGTTGCTGCTGCCAACTCGTTCTTGGACATCCAAACAGCCGTCGATGGGCTTGGTAGCACTGGCATCGCCCTGCTCGTCACTCCCGACGATGCATCGAACCGCTTCACGCCACCACTGCTGCCCTCCAATGCCACATTTCGGCCACCAAAGAATTCTTTGAGCAAATGCGCATTCCGCTTTGTATTGCCACCCATTAGTCCTCCAGGCCAAGCCGATCGTCATCAAGTTCAGCAAGGAAACTGGGACTTGTCCTTTGTCTTGTCTCGCTACCCAGCCATCTATGGTGTGTACTCGACGTACAATGGGAAGCCGAATAATGCCCGCGCCAGCTTGACAGAAAAGAACGAGCAAGGATACTCGGTAGCAGTCGGTGTTGCTCGCCCACGAACCACACTCGTTGACTGGGCCATCGTCGTGGAGAAGTCGCACAGCGAGGCCTACCTCCCCATATCGCAGCTACGGAAAATATTAGTCGGATGCGCATTCGGAACTGCCGGCTTGGTCATGATACTCATCATACCTTGTGCATACTTTAGCGTCCGCCCCATTCGGAGACTCAAGACCGCCACCGAAAAGTCAATCTCGGTACCTGGGTGCAATTTTATGTACGGCGATGAGGACAAGAATGCAGCCAGCACCCGAGGCACTTTATCGTTGGCTTCGATCAAGGGAATTTTCCAAAGCTTTCAGAGAAAATTTGCAAAGCCCCAGCAAGCGCTCACGCAAGCCGAAATCGACAATCACCGCCGACTCTTTAGGATTCCTGGCAAGGTCAAGGAGAGGTCGCATCTGATTACCGATGAAGTGACAGAACTCACAGAAGTCTACAATAAAATGACCGAGGAGCTTGTGAAACAATACGCTTCACTCGATGAGCAAGTAGCAAAGAGGACCCGGGAACTGGAAATCAGCAAAAAGGCTGCTGAGGCTGCGAGTGAGAGCAAAACGCTATTCATTGCCAATATCTCTCATGAACTCAAGACACCACTTAATGGAATCATGGGCATATGTGCCGTCTGTATGGAAGAAAATGACATTCTCCATATACAGCATTCTTTGAAGACGCTGTATCGATCTGGTGAGTAAGATGAAGATTCACATGTGCTGCAGGCTGGCTAATTAACGGGAACACCAGGCGAATTATTACTGCATCTTTTGGAAGACTTACTCAGCTTCTCCAAGAACCAGATCAACCATGAAATCAAACTCGAGCTCAAGGAATTCCGACTCGGAGAAATACGGTCGCAAATCACATCTATTTTCGACAAACAAGCCAGGGACAATAACATCGATCTAGAAGTCGTTTTATCTAGCCCAGAATATCAGCATCATGACGACACACCACATGACCATGTCCAAAAAAGTTGGTCTCAAGTTGGCCATCCTGACCGCCTACGCGACATGTACGTATTGGGAGATCAGCACAGGATATTACAAGTCATCATCAATCTCGTTAGCAACAGTTTGAAGTTTACACCCGCGGGCGGCAAGGTTCAGGTTCGAATACAGCGGGGTGATGAGATGACGGTGAAGCTGGGCACGCGGCAAAAGGCTTTGACACAAAAATCTCAATCCAGCAGCGAAAAAAGTAGCACTCGAGCGAGATGCTCGCCTTCGTCGGCTTCGGAAACAGGACAGATTGGAATCAAGACATTGGATCAAGAAGAGCTCGCTAGTGACTCCCACGTCATGTTTACTCAAGACATGCAAAAAAGGCCGACGTTGGCCGATGGTCTTGCAACTGCATATCTCTTCACATTCCAAGTCGAAGATACAGGGCGCGGCATTCCCAGCAACATGCAGAATCAGATCTTTGAGCCATTCGTTCAAGTGGACTCGAGCTTCAGTAAAGAGTTTGGTGGCACCGGATTGGGGTTGAGTATCTGCTCACAGCTGGCCAAGCTAATGGGCGGCACAATTACCGTAAGAAGCAGTGAGGGGCTTGGCTCAACATTTAGTCTAGAAATTCCCCTCCAGCATGTAATAGACCGTGTGCCAAGCACCAGGTCGGAAAGCACGAAGCAAATGTCAAGAGCACCGAGCGTTGGCGGCTCAACAACTGGCGGCGGCGGCGGCGGCAGCAGCTGCCACCGCAACTCTCTGAGCAGTGTGCTTGCACAGGACCCCGATGCAGCAATGACAGCAAACAGCAGCAACGACACTCACAGAAACGATATTCAGCCTCGTCTTGTTGGCCTCAGCACACCATTCTTCCCACCGAACCCTTACCAGACGCCGCCCGTCCCACCAGCCAACTCACCCACCGTCGTTCCGCCAACCACGAGCGTTGAGACGCAAGCTGCCATCCAGAAAGCCAAGGCCGACAAGGCGAAAACCTCTGGAGGCGAGTCGTCAAATAGCGAGCTATGTGTTCTCGTCGCTGACGACAATGCGACAAACATTGAGGTTGTACGCAGAATGCTCAAACTGGAAAAGGTTATTAATGTCAGCATTGCAAAGGACGGCCGTGAGGCATACGAGGTGGTCAAGGCCAACATGGAACGAAATCGGAAATTCCATCTCATTTTGATGGATGTACAAATGCCCAATCTGGACGGCATTCAATCCACCAAGTTGATCCGGCAGATGGGCTATGCGGCCCCGATCGTGGCCTTGACAGCATTTTCAGAGGAGAGTAATCGCAAAGAGTGTATCGAGTCGGGCATGGACGAGTTCTTGGCAAAGCCTATCCGGAGGTCAGCGCTGAAAAGTGTGCTGACGAAATTTGCCACAATATACGAGGAAAAGACGTGAGAGGGGTCGCTGAGGAACTAGACCTGCATAATAAATCGAACACGATGTAATAGATGCTATTCATCAATATCTGCGATGCCGACTGTGACGGTAACTTGCAGTCCTCTTTCAGAATCCCTATTGGCATCTCGTCTCACCACGTCCCATCTTTAAAGTAGCTTTTTCTCCTCCTACCCTCCTCCACAAAGCAAAAAATTACGACAAGAAGAAATACTCGAGTCCAAATCAAGCCTGTAAACAATAACAAGCACAAGTGAGTTTTTTTTCAAACAGGTTTTCACAGGCTTCTTCTAGCTGTACGATAGTTTAGTAGTCAAGGAGATGGAATTAGTAATTATTCGTCCTCGCAGGCAGCCGCGTTGGAGTGTCAAAGAAGCTAACTTGGTAAAGCCTCCATGATCCCTCGTGTAGCGGCTACCACTACCTACTGCTTCCTTTACAGGCTATTAATATACTGTTGAGCCCTGCTGTCATTATCCCGCAGTACTTTGACATAATCCTCCTCCCACTTCTTGAGCTCCTGTAGGTTTCGGCCTTCTTGCTCCTTCGCCCACTGTCTACACGACTCTTGTCTCTGCCGGGAGTCTCGCTCCAGGTCCTGCCAATACCCGCGTTCTTCCTGCCGATAACCCTGCCGCCGTCCCGCAAATTCCTTTTCCTGCCGGTTCCATTCATCGTCGGCCCACTGACGGTATTGCGGCTGCCGCCTGTAGCGCTCGAGCCACTTCCATAGACCGTTGCGATCGGCTTGCAGCTGGTTGTACCCTTCCCGCACCCACTCGTTGATGGATTCTCCGCGCTGCCTGTAGTCTTGATCCACCTGGTTGAAACAGTCGTTCAAGTTCCGCTGACCAGTCTGCTGCATCTGTTGGCGATAGTTGGCTTGCTCGCGACGAAAGTCGTCCCAGGCCTTGTTGCTCTCCGACTGCAGCCGCGCAATCTGCTGCTGCCGCCAATCTCCCTGCTCATCTTGCGGCTCTTGATCTTGCTGCTCCTTCTCTTGCTGCTCCTTCTCTTGCTGCTCCTTCTCTTGCTGCTCCTTCTCTTGCTGCTCCTTCTCTTGCGGCTGTTGACCTTGCGGCCGTTGACCTTGTGGCTGCACCCAACTTCCCTTATCCTGCATCTGCTGTTTATAAGGCATGCGGAATTTTCTGTACACGTCCAACGTTCTTTGAACCTGGCCAGGTGTTAAGTCATCCACCTCACAACCGCTAAAGTACATCTTGGTTAGACTCTCGGTTCGGTTTAACAGGGTAAAACAAATACTCACAATGTCATTGAGACCATCAAATTATAGATGGGGTCAGGCCTACTATCGCGATGCTGGCAGGTGTTGACTTGGCCTCTTGAAGGGCAGGACTGCAGAGTCTTTTTCAAGTTGTCATCCAACATATGAGTTGGAGTATCTTCAATACCGTCGTTCTTTGGATCGCAGGGTACTTCGTTACCCCAGACGTCTTTGAGGTCCGAGTGATCCGTGTGCTCTAGTCCAACCCAGTGGCCAAACTCATGGGCGAATGCAGACAACGATCCCGCATGCCCCGGATAAGCTATATCCGGAATGATGGCAGAGGAGACAACCATGCCGTCTTTTTTCTCGAGATCTAGTGCGTTACTATACTTCCAAATTTCGGCCGTCGGGATAGTAGACCAGCCCATAGTGCCTCCGGAACTTCTGCGGGTTGACGTCCGGATGCCACCGTTAGGCAGCCGCTGGGTAGTGGTCTCCACTGTGTACGAGTCTCCAAAGCGAAAAAGAACGATGAGGTTCAATGAGGCATAGTCACCCTCACCCCGATGATATTGCCTCTGGACGTCGTAAACATCTCCAGTAAACTTGCCCGATTCAGGATCAAAAAGGTCGGGGCGCAGATAGCGATAGATGGTGTCGACCGAGGTATCGAGGTAGAAGCCATAGGAATAGTATTTGTTGACTTGATCTAGTACTTGTTGGATTTGGCTGTCCTATTTTAGACGTCGTGTTAGAAATGTTTTATTACATCTGCCACATAGACAGTCAAGGCACGCAAACTATACCTACATGAATATTGCCGCCATTGACGGTGCCGTTCTTGGCTAAAACAGTAATATGTACTGGTATCCGATGTCCTTGGGCCTCTTGACGTTTTGTAGTGTTTTTCTCCTGCGCGAGGACTTCCTCTGAGTGTATCCATTGCTCCAGGCTCAGACTAGGGGTACCACAACCAACTTCATCGATTGTCAAGTTGGTCATGTTGAGTGCCTGGGCACAAGCAGCCAAGGCGCCAAGGCCAGTAGCGACGAGGCGGAAGTTGAGAAGCATTGTACCGCAAGCCGGAACCAATAGATGGTATAGAGACTTAAATAAGAAAAGAGAGTAAGTTTGTGAAAACGAGTGAATAATAGGCTATGTAAACGACAAATGAGTGACTAAACAAAGGAAGGAATAAGCCATAATCGGCAGACGGGACTAAGCATCAGCTAGATATCAGCTAGATATATGATTAAATAGGAAAACAATCAGTAGTAAAGCATAAACAGTGAAAAAGTCTAGTGTGAAATTGAAAGGGGTATGTAAATATGCTCGTACGGCTTGGTATGCTCTCTAATGATATTGGTTTTGCCTCTATAAATGCGCTGTTATCAACAGATAACCCGCTTAGTAGGTAGAAGCAACCTATATATCTAGCATTATAGCGAGCGCGAAAATACATGTTAGCAAGTTCACTAATACGCGTGTGTTACATGTAAATTGAGATAACTGGAGATTGAAAGCATTTTCCACTTGTACAGTTGATTACCTTTATGCACTCCAACTTCGGCGCCGTAGCCGTAAAGCAAAGGCGGGCTACTAACTTGGTTTGTAGATTAACCAATTGATTAGCCAAGTTATAAACGGGGCTCACGATTCAGGCGGCGGAAGGCTTGCCGAAACTGGCTGGCTAATACCCCAAGCCTTTGCTATACGCCCATGCTTGTAGTGGACCTAGGCGGAGCAAAAAAAAAAATGAAAAAATAAAAAGTAGGCGCGCAGCATGAGTCAGTGTAGTTACTCCGTACGGGCGGACCGGTAATTGCTATTATGCTACGGAGTAGACTAATAAACACTTTCAAACGGCGGACAGTACCAAAGTGGGAGAACCGCCAGCAACACATCACAGCCCTAGGCGTCTACACCACTCGTGGCATGATTAGTTGGCCAGATACAGCATTGATCAGCAAAGTTCGAACCCATTACACTGTATAGCCACGTGGACCATCTATAAAGTAATATCCCTACCTTAGAACGCTAAGAGCAGTTACCTTTGGTCGAGAAATGATGAGACGAACAAGTACGGATCAAGTGTCGTGATCTGGGCCTAACAATAAAGGGAACACAGACGGCGCGCTCTCGCCAGCCGTCCAACCGCTACCAGCCACACCACCAGCCACACCACCAGCCTCAACCTGGAAGACAAATTCCTGAGGAGCGTCGGACAAATATTGGCCCCCAAACACAGACAACTGAGGTTATGAAAATTCATCGATAAGTTGTTGTGCATGCTGTTTACATCTGGCTGACTGCGATGGCTTCCATTCAGCATGATGCTTGTGTGGTGCACAGCTGGACAGGGCAGCAGGTGGATTGCCAAATCACCGAGGGGGTCCCTGTCACCGCCCATACCAACCAAGTTAATAATCAAGTTCAATAAAAATGCTCGTCTAGTTATGAGCTTATTAGTACTATCAAAGCCATCTCTGTTCATCTCTTTCGTAGTAGCCGTAGCAGTATCCGTACAGTAGGCATCATCGGTGCAGATGCCATCTACGGGGTCTTGGCCGTCCGTCCTGCCCAGCATCTGAAACGTCGGACCATTGACGCAGCACGCCATCAACGCCGGCGAAGAAGCCCACGGGGATACATTTTCAACCATTGGAACTTGCACTGGCTTGGCAGTGGATACTTTCTTGTCGTTGTTGCGGTTTTTCTATTGGTCAACCACAACACAGGAATTGTCAAGCGATTCGTGGCTACAAGTGGCTAAATTTGTGGCTACTGAGTGAGATGGCTAACAAGTATCGTATGCCAGGCTGGTCCGACAAGGAAGGGCGACGGTAACTACCTAGGGGAGGAGGGTGTTTTTAGACATGACTAAAATACACTACTAAATCTCTTTTATATTTTGACCGTCTAGTCAGCATATTAAAACCTTAGAGATAAGTTTAATAGCAAAAAAAAAAAAACGTGTTAGAAGCTCTAAAACGTCGACTAGGCGGCAAAAAACACATGTGTAAACTGACACGGTATTTTGGCCCCTGTCCAAAAACAACCCCTCCCGCGTAAGGTATCTACGGAGTAGTTATAGGCCTAAATGTTTTTCATCGGACAGGGGTTACTTTTTGGCTGGGGACAGACTTACCTGACAGGCATACAAAACAAACGCACCACACCCAAGCAGAGCGCGGCTTGGCTTGTGTGGGATTTGTCGGCCACCACCAAAATATAGCATATAACATACCACCCACCGCCCTGATCCTAACCATTAACCCTTATCCTCCCTAGCCGCCAACCCCGATCCTTGACTACTATCCCCCAACTGATGCTTCGGAACGCACGTACGGATTATTATCGTCGTCGGGCGTGAGCCAACGCCGCCGCCTGCAAAGAGCCGTCGGTTTTGGTGTGGAAGAGCCCCTTCCAGCCACAAATCGCTTAACAATTGCTGTGTTGTGGCTGATAAATATAAAAGACGCGTTGTTGCTCTCGTTTTCATGTTGGTTGTCGGTCAAGTAGAAATTTGCCTGGGGCAGTGATGCATACCGCCACATCCACTGGACCCGTCCACGGCCCATGACCAGCTACAAGCCCGCAGTGTGCCATTTTGTGATACATGAGAATGAGGGGTTATGTGATAATCGATTTGCTTATTCATTGAATGAGGGGTATCGTGTTTTGTCGGTGTGACAGTTCTTGGCTATATATATGTTCGCACCTTGGCGTGGTTGCTGCATCTCCTCCTCCCAGTTGACAAACTACGAGAATCAGTCTTTTGCATCAAAACAGTGCACTTCAATATGTCTTTCCACACTAGCAGCTCCAACATTCGTGTTGATGATGGCCACATCCTCCGGGCCACTCTCCGTAACGACAACGGCGAGGAGGTCGACAGCGAGCTCGACCTGAACAGCTGCCTCAGCAACAGCAACGGACGCTTCGAATGGGGTGGCGCAGGTAAGCATATTTCCGTACTCAAACCAAGTTCTCATCAATCTCCCATCGGCGTCGTGCCAGGCTGTCGTCTAGCAATGCCCCGATGTCGTGTCAGCAGCGGCTCACATCCCGAATCACGAGTATAAGCTGACATGCTCTCAACCATCAGAATTCTCCGAGTCCGCCGAGGACATCTCTTTCACCCTTGAGGGCGATGCCCAGGTCCCAATTCTTCGCGCCCGTCTGCGTGGATCTGACGAAACCTACGACGCCGATGTCAACCTTGCCGAGCGTATCGCCAACAACAACGGCAGCCTGTCCTTTGGTGGGTTTTCCCCATTTCCAGGCTGGAGTATCGTGATGGAAGGGATCAGCTAACAGTTTATGCAGTTTGAGCAGCATCTTGTCCTGTGATGGGTCTCCGTTCCCTGCCCTATCGCCAATTTCCACGTCAAGAGATGTCGTTGGGTTAGAGCTAGAGGTTGACCATAGATCAGACGCTAATAAGTTCGTAAAATCATCAACCCATGAGTTACGTCGCTTTCGTCAATATCCCTTGGGCCTCAACAAGTCGCTCATCAACCCTCGGGCGTAAGCAGCTGCGTCTCTCTCCATCCTCGGGCCAGCTGGTATCGGTCCTCTCCAGGACCGTTAATGTGCGGGCCAAAGGTAGCTCGCGCAGTCTATTACTGCACAGCTGAGTTCGCGTGAATCGTACCAATCCATTTCATCCAGCGATGGAGCTTGGCGTGCGGGGGCGCAATTCCACCGCGCACACCTGTATATCTGCCAGTCTTGGCATGCAGTATCACAAGCGGCGCAAAGGGTGTTGAAGACGCCAAGGCTCGTGCTGTCGCCGAGTGAGCATGCAATGAAGTATGGCAACGACTTGCACGTATTATTGCAACTTTGCTGGTAATCTTGGCGCCCGTGAGCCACGAACCTTGGGTACTTGGATTTGCCCGCAAATTTTAGCACCGCGAGTTAGGTACCTAGCCCAACTATAACACGAACGAGTTTTGCCCTGGTTTGCCACTCAATCATTCAATGTACCCTCGTCTCATCATTCACATCTTTTGATATGTTTCATAGGTAGTAGACCATGTACCGCGGAAACTCAACCAGACGAAGCGCTCATTGCTCTAAAGGCTCAACATCATACTCGACATCTGTCCTGATGATGTATTTTGCACCTTTGGTAACACTGGTGCCTTCATGTAGAAGCGCACCTTTTGTTTCACCGTGTGGGAAAAGCGCAACACCTCCCATGACTGGCCGCACTGGATATGCATTCAATGTCCCCTCACGCGGTGACGGAAGGAAGAACATTGTTTCGCCGCCCTCAAATTCGTCGTTCAGGTAGAGCAGAAACGTGAATAGAGAGCTCTGCTTTTTTCCAGGCGGCGAGTCGTCGTAAATATATCTGTCGTCGGCGCTGATACCCGACGGCGGCCAGGCACCGTCAATATGGCTTCTGTACTCGGCTCCTGGGACGTATCGATATACTCGGAACCGACGATTCAGACCACGCGCCTTCTTTCCATCAATCACAGCGGGAATGAATGGAGAGACGCGTGCCCATAGCTTATCATGGAAATTTGTGTCGATGACCCAGTAAAAATTGTGCGCCAGGACAGATGTGTCGCCGCGATCCCGGACTGGCTCGTCTGGCAAGAATTCTACAGCTTCACCGGCCGCGATGATTGCCTTGCATTCCTCGGAGGAAAGCACACCCTTCATTAGGCTGAGGTCTGGCACATTCGGGTGTTTATGATATGAGACCGGGGAGTGCTCGGAGGAGAGCGGTATGGTATCAGGCTTCGTGGTGTATAAAATCGCAGGATGGCGGTTCGGCGGTTTCCGCAGGTGGCCGGCCACCGTCTCTATTACTCGAAGGGATGACGTTATAACATCTTGATTTTCCGCAAAGATGGACTTGTCGAGGACAGAAGCGTAAACTAGGTCAGGTGAGCTGGATGGGCGCAAGTCCCAAGACGGCTGGAATGATATGTGAGAGGTAGGATCAGAGGGCAGCGGCGCCTTCATATCAACCGGGCAGCTAACGCGCATCACGGCATCTAAAAGTACGAGCAGCTCTTTATCTTTCGGAGATCGCTCAGGGCTGTCGAGACTGACTCCATTCGGCTGGGAGACGACGTCGAGATCGCGCACCCAGCGGCAGAGCGCACCGAGTTTTGGCTGCTCGTTGCGCAGGCGCATTTCTGCAAGAAGAATTTTCGCCTCGAGGTATTTCTCGTCACTAAGAGCCGCGGTGACTCTGGCTGTAAGATTGGCGCCTTCTACTGAAAAAGTAAGCACTCGTGCAGTCGTGAGCAGCCAGCCTGTGTTCACATACCAGCCGAGTTGACGCCCGTGGTGCAAGACTGACGAAAGTCGTAAACGGCAACGCGGAGGTCTTTGCAAAGTTTAGATTTAGTCAAGTTGGGATACTTGGCCAGCGTTGTTAGGGTCTCGGTCGCAATGTCGAGCTCTTCTTCGGAAATGACAGTGTGTAGGCTCTTGGGCTCGAAAGCATCCGTGGCGGGGATAGGCAGAGACGCCTCTATCTTGGTCACCTTTTGCGCCTGCTGCGCCTTTGCATTTCGCTTCCTCTTGGAGATTTTATTCTGTGCCATGATTTCTGTTTTGATTTTTTGCCTTGTAGAGAGACACTGGTGACTGACAAGCTGGATGCTCAATGTGGCAAAAAATGTGCGCCGAGCAATTCCTTGCAGTAGACAGGTCAATAAGCGGGGCGCTACGGGGTGGGCTCAACCATTAGAGGGCCTCGAGACATGGCAATCACTCGCAGATATAGTATACTGGAAGGCAATGGTAAAGCTTGAACTATGATGGAATTCCGAGCAACCAAGGAATATCGACATGGCTCACGTACAGTAGCAATGTGAAATTTATCCGCGGTGCCACAACTGCACATCCGACCAGGTGATGCTAAGATCGCCACTACCGCTATTAGTGGTGTACGCTCCAATCTTATCGTAGAAGCTGCCTCCAGGAGCATTGTCGTCGCGGAACATCTCTTTGCCATTGACATAGACGCTGAAGCGTTTCAGGCCGACATTGTGCACCGTGTTGATGCGGACGCTGGCGCCGACCTTGGCCACTCCCTCAGCAATCGTCTTGCCGCCCTCGACGCTGTACAGGCGACCGCCCTGCTCAACGCCCATGATGAAATACGGGCCAGAGTTGCCATTAAAAGTTTGCTTGATGGATATGCGGTTGCCAGACATGGAATTGATCTTGAAGACGCCACCAAATTGATGCGTGCCGGAAGAGTAGTCGTTCTTGTATCGGCGCTCGGCGCGTAGATGGCCATTGGAACAGCCAGAGCCACCCCCGCTGCCGTTTGGTTTTTTCGGAATAGAAAAGGTATCGCCGTTCACTTGACCGCCTTCGCATTGCTGCGTGCTGAAGCCAGGGTGGTCCTCAATCCAGTTTCCATTTTCCACAGGGCTACCCGCGAGGGCCAGTGTCGCAGCCGCGACTGCAGTCAAAAGAGTCTGGACAAGCATTGCGCCGGGTGAGAGACAAGCGGAGGGTTCGTGACTGTAGGGTTTTATTTGGGAACAATTTGCAGGCTGGGGATAAAAAGATGTTGATCGACCTGAGACTCTTGAAATTTTCCTTTCACCTGCCGTGGGCAGCTAGATATGTCTCTTTATATCCGCAATTCCTAGGCCATGCTGTTCTCATCCCATTTTCTATTGGTGGAATTAGGATCGGAGACGATAGTTCTAGAGGTGCCGATGGCTGAGGGGCCGTAAGCAGCCATCATCGACGCGCCGAATCAGCTGCTCGGATGGTGCGGGCCGCGATGTAAAAGCTAAAACATAACTACTTCTTAGCACTTGAGCCTTGTTTAGTCATGGCTTGCTGTACCAGCCAGAGTAGAATGCACATGTCTTGACTCTGCTTACATATTCTAAGAAGAACCACAGCTTGGCGATGACGACAAAAGTGACCGTCAATCGATTCATGGGCATTGTAGCACGTTAGTTGTAAGACTATTTTTAACAACAAAGTAAAAAATCCGATTATGTCAAGTATCCGTAGAAAAGCAATATGTACATGGAAAAAAAAAAAGACCAAAGCTCGCAGGCACCTGCCGCCATAAACTACAACTTTGGCGACAGCGACAAGCCGAAGCACCTTTCCACCTTTGCACCTGTGATGGAACCCGCAACGCTTCCACCCTCGAGCGTCTTGATACCTGCACTCAGATCCTTGGCCAAGAAGACGCGCGGCACCGCCTTGGAAGCAAACTCGCACACAATGGGATAAAACACCTTCTCGCTGGCATCAGCAGCCATGTAGAAAAAGGACCCGTCCGCGGCTGGCGCAGGCACCAGGACTGTAACGACTGCATCGTTGGGCATCTTGTAGGCGGGGCTGGAGCGCAGACGCGAGACGCCGACGGCACTCATGGCGCCCGCATAGTAGTGCATGACATTCAGGCTGCCGTCAAACGGAATGATGGATTCCTTGGAGGTTGGCCACATGGCGTTGCACTTCTTGTTGGTTTCGTTGCTTGCTGCAGCGACGTAAATGTTTCCATCGTTGCACGAGGCCACCATGCTGGTGCCCACGGTGGTAAGGAGCGGTGCCAGGTCGAATTTGTGTCCATCCTTGAAGATCTGGGGGGTTGGCTCTTCTTCAATGCAAGTAGTGTTGGCTTTCGGGCTGGCAGTTTCCGTCGATGCGAATGTGATGCTGCTTGATGAGCTGGTGGGTGAACTGATTGGCGAGCTGGCAGGTGGGCTGGTTGGTGAGGTAGTCGGCGAGCTGACTGACGAGTGGACCGACAAGCTGATTGTTGTGCTGACTGGCGAACTGGGTGTTGAATTGATGGGAGAGCTAACCGTCGAGTTGATGAACGAGCTGGCTGTGTTCTTGATGAACGCGCTGGTTGTCAGGCTCATCGTCGAGCTGACTGTCGAGTTCATCGTCGAGCTGACCGTGGAGCTGACTGTCGAATTCATCTTCGAGCTGACCTTGGAATTCATCGTCGAGATGGTTAAATAGCTGGCACTCGAAATGGTTGTCAGTGTGGTCGGCAAGCTGGACGTAGAGCTGGCACTCGAGATGGTTGTCAGCTTGATGAGCGAGCTGGTTGGAGAGCCGACACTCGACATGGTTGTCAATGTAATGGGCAAGCTGCTTGTTGAACTGGTACTCGAGACGGTTGTCAACTTTATGGGCAAGCTGGTTGTCGAGTTGTCGGGCGAGCTCGTTTTATTCTGAGACACTTCGTAAAACGCAGCACCATTCGGCTTCGATGCGGCAGGCTTCTTGAAACTGACATTTTGTTAGTGTGGATAGTGTCAAAATTCTTTTGCTTTACTTACTTTATGCAACCCTTTGCGATGGGCTGGAGTCCAGTGTTGTGAAGTACCTGTGAGGTGATTCCCAGGATATCAAGAGATAGCTTGTTGCTCCAGTTCAGGCTGGTGCTTATACCAGCACAACCATCGAATTCCTTGAATCCTCCTTGAAAGCCAGTTTCTTTGTTGTAGCTCGCTGAGCCCGCAACCTGGGCAACAGCGCTGATGGCAGGCTCTTCCACCAGCCCAAGTGCCGTCTCGAACGAGGCAACCTTGAGGCCGACTTTGATCTTGATTGGAAGCGCTGCGCTTGCCGCCAACATAATCTCGCCCTCTGCCTCCATGACAGGCTTGAAGTAGGGAGTCCATCCGGAAGATGTGCTTCTGCTTGGCTCAAAGATGTAAAGCGTCGCCGACGCCTGCGTCAGGCCCATCTCTCCTCCGACCAGGAGCTTGCCTTTGGCTGCAGCCTCCAGCCCGACCTTGGCAGCCACCGAAATGTACGGTCCCACCGTGACAATTCCATAGGAGAGACCTGGGAGACCAAAGGTGAAGAGATCTTGCTCGATATTCTTGCTGTATTTGATCTGCGCATCAACGCCGACTTTGAGCACCATCTTCATGTTGGTGCGAAGCGCGAGCTCACCGTCAAAGATGCCCTTTAGAGGAGTAATCTTGGCTTTTCCAGAAAAGACAGCTTGACCAGATACGCCACAGTCAACGCAGTAAATGTTGATATGCTCTTGAAACTCTCCAGATTCGGAAATCGTTTCGTGTTTAAACAGAGCAATAGAGTTGGCGCTCCAGGGAGAAACCTCTCTAGGAATATCGGCTCCCGGCAGGTCCCAAGACACAGGCTCATTGAAATCTCCTTGAATAGAGAGGGCATCCGCCACAGTGTTGTAAGCAGTCTTGATTGCGTCGACAAATCCGTTCCACAGGTTTGACCACCATCCTCGAGCTTGGAGGGAACGGCGTCGGCGTAGCCCCGAGACAGGCTCGACACAGTTGTCCTTGGTAACGTTTCGTCCAATGTCGAGAGCTTCACCGTCGGTCATTATGCGCTGAAGGAAAGCTTCAGAACCAGCTGGAAGCTCGTGATATCCGAGAGCGTCATCAAGTGTGCTGTCAAAGGACGGGCCGAAGGAAGCCACAGCCAATCCATGGCTGTCATGCGCAGCAGAATTCGGGCCACTATAGAGGTAAATTAGTATTTTGTTACCCCTAGGATGCCTTTGAAAGATTTGCTTACTTTCCGGAGGAATTGCTGGTGTAATTGAACGAGTTGCCAGTAGCAGTTGAGTTGCCATGTCCCGTAGGCGTGCTGCGTGGCGTCCAGAACCCCCATTCGGTTTCAGCAGAGTCCATTACATTCTCAGGGTGCTCGGGCGCACCAGACGCAACAACCTCCTGCTTTTCCTTGTTCACCGTGAGGCTGGTCGCCCGGAAGTAGCAGCGATCCTCGGGTGATGGACCGGTGCAGCCGTTGGCGGTCGCGATGAGCAACAACTCCTTTTCAGTATCCCAGCTCTCAGTAGCGCGCTCGAATGACTCTGGAGTCTTGAACTTGAGCAAGATTTTGCTTTCCTTGGTGTATTCGACGTCGACGTGGTCGCAGTGATCGAGGTTGACCGAAGGAAGGGTGAAGCGATAGGTAAGAAAGGCAAAGTACCCTTCCTTTGCGGGTTCTACACCAAGGTCAGCGGCCATACTTTCATACAAGACCACATTTTTGCTTACCAGAGATACCATAATACATCTGGGAGTTTTCTTTGGGAGCGACAGGCTCGACATTCTTCAAAGCACTGGTATCCCAGGTCCAGTGAACACTGGGAGCCAAAGTTTGGCTGCGAGCCGAGGACTCGTCATCTTTCTGATTCTCGGTATGTTGACTGGTCTGCTGGCCAGTCTGCTGGCTGCCCTGCTGGCTGCCCTGTTGGCTGCCCTGTTGGCTGCCCTGTTGGCTGTTCTGTTGGCTGCCCTGCTGGAAGGTCTGCTGGTTGGTCTGCTGGTTGGTCTGCTGATTGGCCTGCTGATTGGTCTGCTTGTTGGTAGCCTCATCGACAGGCACTTCTACAGCGTCCCAACCGCAGAAACCCCCCTGCTCAGTAACAGGACCGGGTACTCCCTGGCTCGCTTGTGGCTCAACCTTTGCCGGTTCAACACTGCGACGTGACGACTGCCATTTTGACAGTGAAAGAGAAGGAAAGGCAGCAGCAAAAGCCACTGCCCAAATGAGTGTAAAGATAGTATTAAAGAGCATCGCTGCTCAAATTTGAAGAGTGAGTAAGAAAAATAAAAGAGGTTATAAGAAGAGAACGTGTAACAGATGTGAGAGCCTGGATGGTTGGAAACACCTACGGCACATCGCTCTCCTTTATCTCATTTCTACAGTATGCCTTCATCACGGCCTATAATCGTTCACATATACGATCTCTTTCCTTTTTATGCGGACAACGTTCAATATGACCGGATTTACGTATAAGGGGATGGCGGTTCTCATTTCGTCTACTCCACCAGGCGTCGGTGGTGACATGTCACCAGCGCGGTGGTAATGAGACGGTCGACACTGAATGGAGGTAGGCTGCAGGGGGTTCGGTAAGCCCTGGGAGTTCCGGGGTCGAACTACGGAATCGGATTGGTTCAAGAGTGCAGCTCCGAATCGAGACATATATCGATGTGCTGTGTCATTTTCGCGGGTCAGAGCCCCCTTTTTTTGCGCCGAGGATCCTGGTCGAATGATGGAGCAGGCAGCGCCCGATTGGACAGAAATCGGCGAACGAGTAGGGTACCAGGGTGTCGGAGCTGTCAGGCGGACTCAGGCCACATTGGTCAAGTGATGCTGGGCATGCGAATAGTCCACACCCCATGCCAATAATAGGTACAGATACGGCAGGTGTTCATAGCCCTGGAGGGTCTCGGATTCTCGGCAGCGTTTCTTACCAAAACTATCTGCACCAATTTATCTGAACCAACTGCCGTTCAGATGGGACTATGGCCATTTCGGACGGCGACTAAGAAGTCCGGCTATCGCTCGGCGCTCGCAATCAAGGTACGGTGAGTATCATTAGAAATCGGATGACGAGCTTCTCAAAGTTTAACAGGCTATGGGCAGGGTATCAGATACAGCCACTTATGACGCTCGGCGCTGATAACAGCCCGTCGTTCGTTACTCGACCGGCTATCGCAAGATCTAGTTGCGTGATTGATATCTTACGCGCACCGTTCAAGTCATTAAAATACACTGCCTGGTTGAACTGCGCCGCATTTCGAACGCCCGCCACCGTCTCATGACCGTATTCGATGGAGTTGCCATGATGGCTATACAATTCCACCGCGGCAGATTCTGCAATATTAGTATTGCACTGGTATTGATCACAGATGACGTGAGAAAGATTGCATGGCGCTTCAATTTTATCTTCATCATTTGAAGGTGCTCTTGAATCGCAGGGTGTGTTTGATGCTCAATTTGTAGCGTCTGTCTTTTCAGCTCGCTAAAGCTAGACAGATAAATGCGAATGTAAGTAACACGCCAGAGATCTCTGACTTGACGCAATTTAGCTGTGATGAATTGAGATCCTTGGAAGTAGTGCTTGAAGATTTGGCTCCCTTGGAAGCTGCTGTGAACCAGCACGGTGGGCAGCAGGAGAGCGAATCATCAAGTGCTCCAGCGTAGGTCGTCCACCGGTCTGTTTCCGGGCGATGGCAGCGTCTACATCAATCCCAAAAGGCGGTCAATGCCGCAAACTATCGTCAATCTACGGCCATGTCGAGTTGGTGTAAATTGACGCAACGAGATGAGCACCCAGATTCATATCACGCAAGCGCACTTGGTCTGGAGAAACATATTTCAGTCAAATATGATCTGCTCCAGAGGCTTAGAAGAAGCTTGCATAATACGCTCGACATATGCCGATCGCGGCGCCGGCCGGTATCATGGGGTACCGCATTCGAGATTGTGAGCCCTCATTTGACGCGTCGGGCTGCGAATAACGGCTTTCGCGTCATGGTGGAAGACTGACCAATTTTTGACAGGCTTTGTCTCGTCGAAGACCGCGGAGAAGTATGACTTGGCCGATCATGCACTCCACGGCCGAGTTCCGCGGTAGCAATGACGCTGCATGAGAGGGGTAAACTGTCCGGCGGCGATCGTATTCTGGGCGGTGTCATAATAGAATGCCATTCAAGTAAGTAGAGGGTCATGTTCAGGGCGCACAGCTTACTCCATTTACGAGAAGGCGCTGTTCGCCTCGGCAACCTCCGTGAATCTGGGGAGGGAGGTTTTTGCGAGAGAGGAGTCAGTCGGATATTTGGGCCCAGTCGCCCGTCCCACCGAGCACCTGATGGCTGAAGTCCCAGGCCACCCTGAAGTCTGGCTCGCAGGCAAGCAGGCTGCGGAACCGGACAACTTGCGCAAATGACGAAGGCAGGGTTATTAAGGGACATGGCCCTTATATTAGGCGCTGCGGGCCCCAAACTTGCCTGCGAACCTCGGGTCCGCCAGCTGAAACCAGACGAACCTGTTGGCGGCGAGCTTACCCCAGGCCAATTTTGTTGGAACGAGTCATTCGCAGAAAGTAGATTTGGTTTCGTTCCTCTTTCCACTGTTAGCCTCAGGTAACAACCCCCGTGGGTGACAGGCTGTTCGCCGCTTTTTGGTGGTGAGATGGTGAGAAAGCGACGAACATTTTTGTCACCCACATTGAACCACAACACTTGTACCTTGTTGAGAGAATCCAAATCAGAGATTTTCTTCTAGATTTTGCAAGTAATTATATCCGTCTTGTGCTCGAGAAATATCTGTTCATACCAGACATACATGTAAGAGCTGGGTAATTTGAAAAGCCCGTTGAATAAAGTCGTTTCATTGGCGGAGTTAAGCAAACGGGTTACGGCTGGCGGGACTTACTCGTAGCGCAGTTTTTTGGGGTTACATACTGCCATCTTGTTCCTGGGCTCTAAAACCGTATCCGAACATTTGGAAATAATCTCTAATCGGCTTCAGAGCATTCAAATTCCGAAACTGCAGCGAGTTCTACCTGAATTGATTCGAATAATGTCTGAACCAGCGAAGCGACGCAGACGGCCCGTTGTGTAAGTTCACTGGCTACGACGCTTGAAACCATGATGCCTAACGTGGGATGCAGGGCCTGCATACTTTGTCGCAAGAGAAAAATCAAATGCGACAGAAAACTTCCGTGTAATAACTGTACTCGGTCAAGAACGGGCGACTGCGCCTACGAATCTTGGCCTGTTGAGGCGTCTGAACAAGTTCATAATGCACCCTCGACAAACGCTGGACAATGGAAGCCGCATCAACCCATCCTCCCAGCCAGCAGAGCGCAATCGACTTTCGCGTCTCTTCATTCGAGTCCCAAATCGACGCAGTCGCCACCTGACTCGGGCTTTTCTCACGAAAGTGAAGCAAAGCGACTCCGGCTAAGAATCCGAGAGCTTGAAGATCAATTGTCAAGGGTCAACATGGAGTCCAGTAGCTCAAGCCCCCTTGCGACCACGAGTTCATCGATTGAGACGACCACCTCAAGGCTTGGCGGCGTATTCCATGTGCAATGCGAAAATTCAATTGGCAATGGCGGTCCCATTATTGCACGCAGCATGATGCACAAGACCCGAATGTTTGGCCAGAGCCATTGGTGTGTGACTGGGGTTTTGTTGGTAAGCAAAAAAAAAAATTGCATTCTTGGCTGCTATGTCGTCTCTTGTGCAAGACTAAGTTGATAGATTCGCGATATTTTTGAGACGATAGACGCGCAGCTCCAAGAGCGAGGCGCTGAGGCTTGGGCAGGTATTGCAAGATGCAAAGGACTAGCTCGCTTCATCAAGGCCAGACGATCGCCGCCTTGGCCACCGACGAAGCTTTCTCCGCTGCCCGAAAAGCCGCTTGCAGACAGACTGGTTGAGAATTACCTGCAAAACACAGAATCATTATACCGCGTTCTGCATATACCGACCTTTCGAAAGCAGTACGATGCTCTCTGGGCAGCAGGAGCAGTGCCTGACGCAGCGTTTCTCGTTCAAGTAAAGCTTGTACTGGCGCTGGGCGCAATTACTCACGACGAAGCATTCTCGCTGAGGACATGCGCCATGCAGTGGGCATACGAGGCACAGCTGTGGCTGACGGAGCCCAAGTTCAAAGCCCGACTGGACATTCAGACGGTGCAAACCAATATCCTATTGCTCTTTGCGCAGGAGCGGCTCGGCATCATTGCAGATTCCATGTGGATATCAATGGGATGGCTAATACGCCGGGCCATGTACATGGGGCTTCATCGAGACCCAGCCCGACTACCTGAAAGAAGTGTTCTCGCCTGTGAGATGCACCGCCGCCTGTGGAACACGATTGCCGAATTAAATCTTCAGTCGAGCCTTGGCTCGGGGGGGCCAGTGTTCCTGTCCATGAGCGACTTTGATACAAATGCACCCGGCATCTTTGACGATGAGCAGCTGCTCGAGCTCGATCCTGTGCCACGACCAGCGCACGAATGCACACAAATGACCATGGCGCTGGCTCTACGGGAGACATTTTCCCAGCGACTGGACGCGTTGCGGTTCCTGAATGACGTGTCATCGGGCGGTTCATACGAAGAGACGCTTCGTTTGGACGGCGAATTGCGCGCCAGATACAAGGCGCTGGGGCGTCGCCTGCAGTCGTGCCGAGGGCAGGGCGCCAAGCAGGCGCTGACCAGCACCGAGCTGCGCGTTCTCGACATCATCATGTATCGCTATATTACGGCTCTGCATGTGCCATACTTTGTCGCAGCAATGCAAGACGCCAAATATGCATACTCGCGAGTCGTAGTTGTGGACTGTGCCCTGAAGATTTGGACCTCACTAGCGGGCCGCACATGGATGCACGCTTCCTGCGGGCAATCGGTGTTTGAAGCGGCAGATGATCTTCGGAGGCAGGTGACTTGCGGCATGAGCTTCTTCATGATTGCTGCAATGCATTCCGCGCTGCTTATTGTCATGGAGCTCCGCGCGCAGCTCAAAGAGAGCGACGGGCTAGGACCCAAGCTTCTCCGCCCCGACTTGCTCGCAGTTCTCGAGCAGTGCCAGGAATGGTCGCTCGAGGTCATCAAGTCAGGGCACACCAATATCAAGGGCTATCTTTTGATGCGCATCATTGCGGTGCAGATTGACGGTATATCTCAGAACTTGTCACAAGAAGCACTCGTTGAGAATCTACTGGGTGCGGCAATGGAGGTGTCTGAGACGTGTGGTGGGCTCTTGACAGAAATGGCCGAGAAGCTCACGGGTGGGGATGGTGGTATCACGGGAGCGGCCGCTGCACCGATGCCGACGCCGCCGGACATGAGCGGAGAGTGGACATTCACAGTAAGTCAGTTCCTTTTGTTGCTAGTGCTCGCTGGGGCTATGGTAATTCGGCTTGAAATATATGCCGTAAGTCTGACTTGCAATGCAGGGCTTGGATGATTTGCTTGCTTCTACCGAAGCAAAAACCGGAGGCTGGCCGGCGAGTTATGGCTACTCTATGAATGAGTTTGAATGGGCCATGTTTGACGCCTGATGAATCACACTTGAGTGTCTTGGCACATGGCGCATGGAAAATAAAGGTTCTGAGGTTTTTTTCGTCCGCCGCGCAGGTTCTTGCATTTTATCAGCTCTGCTGCACGAGCTTGTGCGGATCGACGCATGACCAATCTTTGTGCGGGGCAATGTTGATGAGCCAGAGCAACTAGTTAAATATGGGATCCGATCCGAGGTCATGCACGCATCAATCTCCATCTTCCATCCCGCTTAACCTTTCCATAATCAAATCACATAAGGATATACCCTGTCACAATTTATCATGGCTACTGTCAACATTCTGTACCCGTCCGGCCCCGCCTTTGACTTGGATTACTTCTTGAACAAGCACTTTGAGATTGTCGAGGAGTGAGCTTTCCCTTGAATAAATCACGCCACCCGCTTTCCGTGGGCGCGGCTAACAAAACACGGCCAGGCACTGGAAACCCTTCGGTCTTCAGAGCTGGACGGTCATCGTCTTGGACCCCGGCCAGCAGTATCAGATCCAGGTGATTCTCAAGTGGGACAGTCTGGAGTCTTTCGACAAGACAAAGCAGGGCGAGGCCAGTGCCAAAGTGATGGGCGACATTCCCAACTATACCACAGCCAAGCCCGACATCGTGGTAGGCAACAAAAAAGGTGAAAAGAGCTTGCTGTGAGGGGATCAAGTCGAGTCATACAGTGGATCAGTACATTTGAACTTTGGATTGAAGCAGGGCCAAAATAGCAATCTGTCCTTTGGCCGTGTTCACGGCGCAGTTTTGATCAAGCATCCGTACTGCTCAATCGCGGGAGTAACGCCGACCATTGCCCCTGGCTAGAGTTGCTATCTAGAATCCAGACTAGTAATTATTTGATAGCGAGGATTTTCTTGGATCTATGATTCGCAGAATCTCTATGTATCTCCACGAAGAAACTTTAAAGAGATTTCTAAATCGAGTCCTCTGTACATACCCGGGAGGTATGGCTAACTTGACACTTATCCACCTCGGCAGAGGACGTCGGAACAAATAACTAATCATTTACCAGTGTATCAAGCTAATGTAAACGTGCCAACCACCAAGCAGACGTTGCCGATCAACAGGAGTGCTCGTGGCCCTCTTACCTCGGAGAATGTGGCTTATTTTCACACTGAAATAAGTAAAAAACGAAGACATGTCGGCACGCCGTCCAGTGCCAGCGCCCACAAGACGCCGATGCAGCAGCTAGCGTTGCTGCCGCCTATGGCCAATGACAGCAATATTCGTCCGCTGTTCGGCGAGCGCAAGACCTAAGAGCGCGCCTGAAACCATATCTGAGCGCAATAAGTACTCGCGATTGGAAGAAATAGATGTATATTTCAATCGACTTGCGTAACCAAGTATGCGCTCGTTTCTGTATCTGTGTCGAGCACCCAAAGCTACAAGTTGTAGTTAAATGGTGGGGCATCAACCGGCCAGTCACTTCTGCTACCAAAGCAATCATTCCCCCCTTGCATTTCAACGCCGCCCGCCTCATCGACTCACAGCCCGCGGGAAAACGAAGCGAACCATGGCGAGCACACAAACAGGTGCACAGGCAGTCACTTCGGAATCCGGTCTGCGGCTGCCCAGCAATGGCAAGACCATCTACCACCGTCCGCTGAACCGCTCCAAGGGCGGCGAGATGAGCCAGGCGAGCTTTGCGTACTTGTTTGGCGAGATGGTGACGTATGCCCAGCGGCGCGTCAAGGGCATTCAAGAGCTCGAGCAGAGGTGAGAAGAAACTTTTTGGCCCCCCCTTCCCACTGTCCGCCCCCCCAGCCTGCATCTAGTTAACCCGCGAGCCTCTTCTTTCCTTGTTCTCTTTTCTTCCAGGCTGAACCTCCAGGGCCACTCCATCGGCCTGAAGCTCCTCGACCTCCTCCTCTACCGCGAGCCCGCGCGCACGCAGCTGCGGCCGCTCAACATCATCGCCCTGCTGCACTTTATCAAGCAGAATGCCTGGACGCACCTGTTTGGGCGGCAGGCCGACCGTCTCGAGAAGAGCAACAACCCGGACACCCCCGAGGAGTACATGATTATCGACAACGAGCCGCTCGTGAACCAGTACATCTCGGTGCCCCGCGAGATGAGCCAGCTCAACTGCGCGGCGTTTGCGGCGGGCGTCATCGAGGGCGTGTGCGACGGCGCCGACTTTCCGGCAAAGGTGACGGCGCATACCGTGGCCGAGGGCGACATGTGGCCGGGCAAGACGGTCTTTTTGGTAAAGTTTGCGCCAGAGGTTGTCGAGCGAGAGGCATTCTTGGGCAAGAATTAAAAGGCTCAAGGGTTCTCCTGGAGAGGGGGGGGGGGGACTAGGATCTGGGAATGCGAGATGAACATGCACGATTTGATTTTAGGTGCACATGGAGTTGGGGAGTCTTGACCATCTTTGGGGATATTCAAAGGGTCATCGGGCATTTCATTAGGTCATGAATCATATTATATACATTTGTGCATTCAAACACACAATTGTCGCAAAGCGTAATGATGCCAACACACGGCCCTGCGCCCCATCCTCTCCAAGACCTCTGGACGATTCCACCCCGCCGCAGTAAATCATCGCGGTACGCACCAACATTTAGCGCGGAAGGTTTCTAACTCCCATAGCACCTTTACCGCTATTCCTCTTTCCGTTCGCATCAGGGCCCTTATCCATCAGCGACGCCAGGCCCAGGTCCTTCCACGCCGGCTCGTTGACGCGCTGCGTCGCACGCTGTATGCCAAACGCGGCGTGCTGGTCCGGCACCACATCGTCCTCGTCCTCGGGATTGATGGGCTGGTGTTGCGGCGGCACGTATATTTCGTCGTCGGGCAGCTTGTCGCGGCAAAAGTCTTCGAATAGCTCGGCGTCGCTGGCGCGGTGCATGTGCACGTACGTGAAGCTCGAGTCTTTGTTCTGGCAAACGCGCAAAAAAACGTGGGGGGGTTAGCTGGCCATGAATTCAATTACAAAGACAGTCCTGAAAAACGAGGCGTTTGTCTAGTTTTTTCAGGCGCGGAGAGACAGCAACGCACCATGGTGGTGATGCGGAGCTCGTGCAAAGGCCCTGGTTTTGATGTTTTATTGTTGTTGTCCTCGGAAGTGGCCATGCTTTTGTTGATGCGGTGGAGTGTGGATGGAGATGTGGAGGCCGGGGCGTCACTGGCAAACCAAGTGCACGTATCACAAAGACAAGTACAGCACTAATGCAGTAACGATATTGTAGATGTCAATAGATTTCCATGTGCAGAAATAGATGCCACGTATTAAATTTCCTTATTTGATATATAAGGGGGTCTAGCACTCATAAAAGTGCAGCGCGTTCATTTCTTGAGTGTACAACGCAACACCCTCAGCATTAGGTACAGAGTAACGATAGTAAGCATCACGTCTAGGCATTCGGCTTGAGAGGTCCTTGGAACTGGCCGCTGCTCCAGTCCGCAGAAGTGGCAAGTGGGCAGTGCCCGATCGAGGCTGCAGAGAAATTTGTTGAGGGATGCAAAAGTTTTGAGGCTGAATGCAATGCAACCCAGCACGGTCTAGTTTTGGCAATACTTCCAGGAGGGACATGACGCAGGTGGGTGGACGTTTTCGTCTGCGCTATGCAACATGTCTTGGCCGTGCATGAGGCTTCCAAGCTGCGTAGGAATTGGTCGACCTTGCAGCCCTATACAGCAAAGGATTTGCGGAATCTAGTAATGAGTCGATTAAGTTGTACGGGGTGTACCCAGCTGCCAATGATCATCAACAGCTCTGCTGTAAGTGGCACATGGGTATCGTCGACCGTGTCCGTCAAATCGGCTGTCTACAATTTCACAGTGATTGCGATTGAACATGAATCCTGCATCGGCTTGTATTTTCCATGGCATGGCTTTGTCTTATTGGTGTTGCGACTACCTCAATCGTGTTTCATAGCCCGTATCTGCATCATAACCAAACTGTTTAATCGTCACACAACCTGCCTCGTCGAGGGTGACAACCCTCTTATGATGGACCCCACCATATTAAAGCATCTATCGAGACGTGTAACCGCCGTCAATGACTAGGTCTGATCCGGTTGTGTAGGAGCTAGCGTCGGAAATGAAGTAGACGTAGGCCGCCTTGAGCTCGGGCGACTCGGCGGGGCGGCCGATGGGGATCATGCTGTTCCACAGATCCTGCGTCTTCTGGTCGATAAAGTCAGAGAGGCCAGTGTTGATGTAGCCGGGGCTAATAGAGTTGACACGGGCAAAGTCACGCCACTCGTTGGCGAGGGAGCGCGCCATGTGGATGCAACCAGCCTTGGCCACGTTGTACGAGGTCTGCTCCTGGGGGAAGTTGGCGATGTGGCCCGACATGGAGGCCGTGAGGACGAGCGAGCCGTGGCCTTGCTTCTTGAAGACGGCGCCGATGGCCTTGGCGCAATAGGCTGTTCCGTTCAGGTCGACCTGGATAACCTTGTCCCAGGCTTCCGCAGTCGAGTCGATGATGCCGTTGTCGGCAGTCATGCCGGAGCTGGAAGAAGAAGGCAAATGTTAGCCATCAAGTATTGGGATGGGAAAACCGGCGCGGGAAAGCTTACTTGGCAATGAAACCGTCAACTTTGCCAAAGTCCGAGACAACCTGGTTGACAAAGGTCTCTACATCGGCGTACTTGACCGTGTTGAGCTTGTACGCCTTGACCTTGACACCGTACGTCTTGGAGAGCTCCTCGGCGTTTTTGTTGGCGCCATCCGGACGCGACGAGTAGGTAATGGCGAGGTCAGCGCCCATCTCGGCGCACCCGCGGGCGGCCTCGATACCAATGCCCTTGGGACCGGAAGCTCCAGTGACAATGACTGTCTTGCCCTTGAGGCTGAGGAGGTCAAGGACCTTTGTGGATTTGGGGGCTGGCTGAGGCATGGTTGGATGTGGTTATGTGGTAATAATAAAGGTAGGGGGGGTTCGATACGCAATATCTCAGTGGAAGAGTATTGGAGCAATGGTTGCTGGTGAAAGGATGCGAGAGTTCTGTCGACCGGGCAGGAAGAGGGGCAGTGAGGGGAACTACGGCTTCTTATAAACAGCCAGCCGGACAGCTCGGGTTGGGGAGCTCGGGGCGGGGATGACTGTGACTGGACTGGGACTGGGACTGGATAGGTGCTTCACAAGGAAAGTGCTTATCAACCCTTTTTCCGGAAAAGCCTCGTTTTTCAGCCAACCGGTATGCTCAAACTTACAATAACTAGAGCAAAAAGTCAATGTATCATAGGAGCTGCCGAATGCTCAAGGTTCTCTGCCCCACCAATGGCGTCACAGCTACGCCAGTTAGCTGCCTGGAGGGGTTTGATGAGGGGCTCTGACGGCGGGGTCAATCGTGATATTCCTACCAAGTAATCTGTAGCAAATTTCAGGATGCGAGGCCAACTAGTAGACCGTTCTCGTCAACTGGCTTCGGGGGTCGATTTGAAGCATGGAAACATGTCCTCTATGCTGGTCTACAACCCAGATTGCTCAATCGTATCCGACAACCCAGCCCCTCTCTTAGCTTATCAGCGGTTGTCCTCGACGCTGTCCTCAACACTGTCCTCGACGTTGCCGTGTCCAAAGCTAAATAGATTGCCCAGTCAACTAGTGACGGTAGGTGTGGCAAGATGCATCCGGCTGCATCTCGTTGGGCGCGCCACCAGAGTGGGTGTGACTGTGCAACCACGAGGCTGGCTGCATGCTGTAAATATGGGCTGTATGCAGCTTGGTAACTTCTCACAAATTGCCCTGCCCCACGTATTTCTTGCTAACTAATAGCTGACAATCGGCGGCTAAAATTTTCCATAACTTACAAATGTATGCGCTAGTTAGCAAACTAGTAGTTAATCAGCAAGAGCAGTTTCAGATGAAGATTATATTTTCTCTGATACATAGATAGAGTTCTGCGCCACGCGCAGGGCTAACAACTATTAGGTAACAACAGCTTCAAGGGGAATCATTCTACATATATGCGCAGCATGAAATTGCACATCATCATATCCTATCCGTACTCTTTTTCAAATACGAGCTTCTATGCCAGACCATTTGCAATCACCATTTTGCTCCGGGAAGAGCAACAGACGTGCCTTTGGTTCCACCATCAGCACCACCAAGAGTCAGTGCGGCGTTGATAACACCAGCAAGACCTTCGCCGGCGATAAGACCGGCAGCAATGGCAAAGCCGTAGGCCTCAAAGTTGTTGCGGAAGAACTTTCTCCACCACCAAGCCGTGATGGAACCAAACAGCACCGCGTTGGCATAACCGGAATCGGGACCCAGGACCCAAGCAACACCGATAGCCATCCAGTTGGGCAGGTAGGAACGATACTTGGCGCGGGAGCCAACCAGGTAAAAGTTTTTGAAGAGGGCCTGACACGCCGCAAACACACCAAGCACAATCGCGAAAATGCCCGACTTGAGAGGAATGGGCACGTGCGGTTCAGTCACGGCCTGCGCGACAGCCACCCAGGCAGCAACCGAGGGGGCAGCAAAAGGGCACTCGCCGTCCTGGAGCTCGGGTTTCCAGACACAGGGGTAAGCAGCCATGAAGAGAACAAAGATACCCGGTGCCAGGAAGATGGAGACAAAGGCGCCGATGCCCTGGGCGTAGAACTGCAGATGGGGTGGGGTCTGCAGGAGGAAACCGACGCGGAAATCGCTGACGAGAGACGTCGAGACATCAGCCGTTCCAGTGGCAATGTTTCCAGCAATCAAATTGATGCGCTGGGCATGTGCCTGCTCGGTACCCTTTGTGATACCACCAAAGACGAGCTGCGAAGCTTTGGAAGACGCAGTCAAAGGCGCAACATCAGTGACGGCGCCTCCGTAAATACTCATAAAAGCAAAAATGATGCCAAGAAGACAGGCTACAATAGCATAGCCTGCGTTCATTCCGAACTGGAAGTGACAGACTAGACAAGCAACAGCCATCATGGCAATAGTTCCGCTAAGCCAAACGTAAACAGGCACCTGTTGCTCAGGCGTGGCAAAGTCCTTGGTCAGACAATTGTCATCGTTGACCTTGGCGGCTTGCTTCTCGAAAAAGGGGCTGGATTTGCCGCGCTTCTTGAGAGCAGCGTCAATGCTGACCGACATTTCTCGGAAAGCAAATAAAAGACCATCCCAGAGGACGCGAATGTGGATGAAGAACTCAATCAGCGAGTAGACCAGGAGCACCATGACACCAGGCCACAGCATCCAGTAGCGAGGGGATGCCTTCCAGCCAGGCTGGCCAATGCCAGTCATCTTGCCAAAGCCAGCAACGACACCCCATCGCTCGGCGATGACAGGATCTTCAGCATCGAGGTAAGGACGGGTGCCTACACACTCGCCATAGTGAACTAAAAGGGGTCCAATCAAGCCCCAGGCAACGACAGTGCCTCCCCACCAGGAAAAGGCTGTGTTGAGTCCAACAAGAATACCAGATCCAAAAAAGGCAGGGGTCAGTTGGATATACCAGCCCCAGTTGTCAATGTTCTGCGCCCAGTTGGTGTATCCGCTCCAGATGTAGAACCATGAAAAGATATGCCAGTTGTGCAGAATACCGTCGGCGTATTGCGAGACGATGATGTGAATAAAAGCACCGGCGAAAGCGTAAAACAGAGCCTTGACCTTATTCATGGCATCCGCAGCACCAGACGAGACGGAATGCATCGATCGAATAGCGACGGCGGTAGCAGTTGGCGAGGGAAAAACGAGGTTCAGCTCGCGCGAGACGTTGATAATGAAGAACTTGCGCAGGGGTACAGCAGCAAAGAGACCAAACAGGGCGCAAACAATCGTCAGAGTCAAGATGCGAGCAAAGTCGGCCTTGGGGTTGTCAGAGAGTAGGCTGAGGCGGTACATGGCAGGCAAGCCGGCAACAAACAATCCACTCATACCGCCAGCGCCGGTGGCGGCAGCCTGGACGATCGAGTTCTCCTGTGGACCAAAGCGTCCACCGAGGAAGGAAATGTGAGGGAAGGCTTTTGTGAGAATCGTAATGATTCCATATCCGAAAATGGCACCAAACATGGTGGCAGGAAAGGTGAAGCCGGTCTTGAGACCTGTCCAACATGTCTTGTTAGTCACATTGGCTCGTGTCAGGATGATGACTCGTACGGAACGTACCTAGATAGACGTTGGAAGCATTGCAGAGCGATCCGAGAATGATGCCAATCAGAACGGCTCGGACTGTAAGAGGGTTTGCCTCGGGAGGGACGCCCTTCAAAGGGGGAAACGACACAAAGAGGTCGTCAGGCAGAGCCTCGTCGTCCGAGGTGTCATCATGGTCGTCCAGTCCAAGTTGAACATGGTCCGCTCCCTCACGTTTCTCGTCGGCATAGGTTTCGGACAAGATCTTGGCATCGCCCGTAGCGTCGATGTCCGGCTGGGCACCTAAAGCGTGTCGTTCCTGGGCGTCGTGCACAAGCTCGGGCGCGTCATGCGCATCGGCGACGACAGGCTTCTGACCCGTAATTGCGGCGTCGTGGTCCATGTTGCGCTACCTAGCTAGGATGCGCTGAGAAATCTACGGCGACCGAATCAAGACAGGCTGTAGTTGTCAAAGCGTGCACGGCAGACAAAGGAGAGGGCTGACAAGCAGGAGCAGAAGGGAGAGTGGGCGCGAGCACCGTATTTATCTCAAAACGGCAGGCGGATAGCTACAGTACATCAAGGAGGATTCACCGTAGGAACTTATGGAAAGTTCCCCATCAACTAACTTACAGAGAAGGTGGTGTTATCACTATCACTATCCGTACGGAGTAGTTAACTGATTAGTTCCTTGCTCTCTGGGGCCCCATGGTCCCTGAC
Organism: Beauveria medogensis; assembly: GCA_030778325.1. Taxonomy (NCBI): domain Eukaryota; kingdom Fungi; phylum Ascomycota; class Sordariomycetes; order Hypocreales; family Cordycipitaceae; genus Beauveria; species Beauveria medogensis. The sequence continues at coordinate 2,213 of JAPFRM010000915.1, read as the reverse complement.
TTGCCTGGTTTGGCCCCTCCGACCCTCCTTGCCTCTCCATCTCGTTCACTGGTCAGCACCTTGCGACAGCCTTTGAAGAATGCCCGCTAAAAGCTCATTCGCTCGTGCAATGTCACCTCCGCCACCAACACAGGGACTTTTTTTCATGTTGCCGCGGTGGCTGATCGCTGGCCTGTTTTATAGTGTGACGCCACCGGCTGGCGTTGCGACAGCAGGTGGAGCTGCGGCTGCGAAGCCCGGCCGAACCTAACATTATTAGGGGGTTGGCTTTGGGGGCGGCTGATCCTAGGATCCTCCTCCCTTGTCCGTTTCTCAACTTGTTGCTGAATCAATAGTTATCCTATGGCTGCTATTCTTGTCATCGAATAACAGGCACTATTCGCCATGTCTTGGAGAGTGGGCATGCCGACGCGGTGAACATGCTTCCATTTATGCTCCAACGCCAATAGCGACAGTGTCCCAGCGAAAGAGCGCTGAACTGCTCGGGCGCACTTTCTGTTCGAGAGGGCGGGCGACATGAACTCTCTCGACTGCAACAAAGGTCGAATATTACGACGCACCTGAGTCTTGTCCTTGGACGGCTAGCAGCGCCTCGACTCAATGAGAATCGGCGTCCTGTACGTCCAGACGAAATTTGCCAAGCCGTAGCTCGTGACCTTATTCCTTCGCGCCGTTATTACAAGGGTGGTCGGTCGGCCTCTAATTCCGCAGTGGCTTGCTGGCCCTAGGGCCACGGCTGGGGGGCCAGTAATCCGTAAAGGGAACTATACCTTAGTACTGAATGAACTAACCACTACCTATTAAGTTAGCGTTGACAACTGCCAATGTGAGAGCACACTCAAAAAGGCATCGATGTGACGCACGCCTAATAAACACCCAGTGATTAATTCTTCTTTTTATTAAATGTTCATCAAGAGTCCTAACCACGGAGTCAAGCAATCAGCAACGAAGAAGCGATTCAGTCAAAAAAAAAAAAAAATGGCAGTACCTAATAATAGCCAGGGAAGCGGCGACAGCTGAGAGCCCTGTAAAATAGCGTGTATTCTCCATTCCGCGAATAGCCTGAAGCGCGACGTGTGGGCCGCCTAGCGGTACTTTTGCAACTGGCCCAGCAAGTCGTCGGCCAAGTGGCATGCCACCAAGTGCCAGACTGATAGCATACAGTGCAGTCAAAGGTCGAGGATTATTTACTTGCTTCACGTCAAAGGCCAGTCATCCGCGATGTTGATTGACACTTTTATAAGTTGGGCAATAATACTTTAGAGCCTGGCCGGATGCCCTTCTGTCGACCAAGCAGCCACCAGTATCACGACAACGGGCAGCGCCGTGAACTGTCGCTGGCCACGGTCTTATGTCCCCTTTAGGCAGCGGATTTTGCCTTGGAGGAACCTTTGTATCTCTTGGCACGGCATTTGCACTGCTGTGCCTAGGTCGACACGTGCACGAGATTATCACCTTGCACTAGCCAAAACCGCATAATTACCCCAGACTCCAGGGGGAACTGTGTTTGAATGCAAACTTGCAGGCTATGGTCAAAGCTTCGCTAAACGAACAATGAGTTGCCCTCTTTTCTAGGGCCGAGGCACGCACCTAAGCGCTGAACCTGAAAAGGGACCCAGCGGATGCCCATCACCACGGGGCTCACCCCAATATGCCAATTTACCGTGAGTTCTCACTGGAGAGGAAGCTAGTCAACTATTTAGTTATCAGTATCCGTATTGGACGATTGGTTAGTCTCGGCCTTCCACATTCGCCACATGCTGCTTTCTCCATCCTCGCTAGGCAAACGTTTAAAAGTTCCTGGGGCGAATGGGTCGCCACGGGGCTACATTGTCCAGCATTCCCTGCAACCCACCCCGAGAACACGGCCTCCTCATATGAGCTTCAAGTGGCTTCCTACCATGTTCAATTACAAACGATATGTCGTACTGGTAGTTATCCGTAGGGCGAACTCAGCTGATGTTACGTCAGGGAGCAGCCTCAGCTGTGGTAGACGCCATTTGTTGTTGATGCCGCCTCCGGCACCCAGACTATTGGCACGAGGACAGATACTGGTAATAGGTTCAGGTACCGGGCCAAGCCCTTTGTTTCTATTTCGCAGCACTGTTGACAGCCACGTTCTATTCCCCATCTGTATGTACCCGACTGTGCTGACAGGCAGGCTAAATTTCCGAGTCGTTTTCCGTCGGCATGAGAGACGGCGTGGGGGGGAC
>JAPFRM010000913.1:0-29612 GCA_030778325.1 Beauveria medogensis | reverse complement strand
CCCCCCCCGAGCAGAATTTGCACAAATCACACTGCAGTTTGTTGGGCATTTTCCCGAGCGAGCGAAGCGTAGCACAATTGCCAATAATGATGGGAATACGCCTTAATTAGTTTCCTTTGTTATGGTCCACGACGCATTCACGACAACTATGTAACGGATGTGTAGCCCGATGTACTCGGTACGTGTAAATACTCGTCATCGTTATGGGTGGTATTCAGGCTACCCTAGTACTAAGTTATCGCGACTGTGGCTCGTACGTAACTCGGCCTCGGCACTGGCAGCGCACTAGAACTGGAGGTAGGTACTAAGGTACCTGGCGCGTGGAACGACGCGCTCTAAAGATGCCGAGTTTCTATTTATTAGCCCGTAAAATCAAAGACCTACCGAGACATGCCATGCATCTAGTTACCTGCCACTAAACTACCACTAAACATATCATATTCAAGATTTCTACTCTCAGCCATTCCTTTTCTCCTCTTCTGTTGGACACAACTATCAGCCGAGGCAAATCAGAGCGTTACTGAGTAGGCCGCTTCCAGGAGGATCATGCCCAAAGCGGACGTGTGATCCACCCCCGCACTAACCACCAAGGTTTGGCTAGGCAGGTTACAGCCGCAGGTTACAGTGCACTTGGGCCCTCGCCAACTTTACTCTAATAGAATTTTAGCACCGTTTTCCAACTTTATACCAAGTATATTGAGTATAGACTGAATAAATACAAATTAAAAAAAGTACAGATTATATAAGATTGGATATTAGCTATCAAAAACCTTATCAGAGTAATAAAGAAAAACTAGCTACCATCCTTTAAATATTAAATGACATCCGTTCTTAAACCAAGACAGCCGGGGCTCTGCTCGCTCTCCACTCATCCGCCACGCTCGAGTATGCGGCGCCGAAATCGTTACCGAACATCTCCTTCTGGCAGTATCGGTAGTTGACCTCGAAGAGAATCTGGGCCTCAAACTCGCTCTCGCGGAGGTTGGATTTGCGTCGCTCACATTGAACGGCCTCCTTGAAGAAGTGCGTCTTCTCAAAATATTCGCCCTGAGAGCACAGGCACTCCCACATCTGACGTCCCGACAGTTTCTTGCAGGCCGTCTCGGTCTCGACCTTCTTGTTGCAAATCTCGGGATCCTGATTGCTAGAAGAAGAAAATGCAGTCGCAACGGTCGACGGGCACTCACACTCACAGGTGTTGGAGCCAGTGTTGCTGGGAGTGCTGCCAGAGTTGCTGGGAGTGCTGCCAGAGTTGCTGGGAGTGCTGCCAGAGTGGCTGGGGCCGCTGCCAGAGTTGCTAGGACCGCTGCCAGAGTTGCTGGGAGTGCTGCCAGAGTTGCTGGGAGTGCTGCCAGAGTTGCTGGGAGTGCTGCCAGAGTTGCTGGGGTGGCTGCCAGAGTTGCTGGGGTGGCTGCCAGAGTTCTGGCCGGGCGCGCTGGGAGAGCTCTGGCCAGACTTGCCAGTGGAAGGCTGCGAACCCTGGCCAACGGTCTGGGGAACGCCCTCGACGACTTCGCACTCCTCTTCGTCATTGGCAGGCTGGCTTCCCGAGTTGCCAGGGCCGTTCACGGGCTTGCTTCCAGAGGCAGGCTGCTTGCCAGAAGACGGAACCTTGGAAACGGGAGGAAGCTCCTGCTTGTTGCTTCCAGTAGGAGCCTGGACGACTGGACCCTCGATACCGACATGCTGCTTCGCTTGCTCGGCCAGCTTCTCGTCCTTGCCAGCATCACAAATGACGTCCTTGACCTTGTCAAACTGCTCCTTGTTCTCCACCATCTTAGGGGCCTCCTTCTCGTCAATGCCCTTGTTCTCGAAGCCGATGGCAAAGTTGCCGCTGGCATCAACTTTAGGAACGCAGTCAATGATAACCCAGATGATGTAAACAAGGCAAGGGATGCCGTCAATGTCAATGAGGTGCTCTTCAACAGGGCCGTTGACATTGCCGGGGGCAAGAGTGGTTGCAGGAAGAAGCGAGGTAGTGCCTGTCGCAGCGGTGCTCGAGGTTGTAATAGTGAGGAAGGTGGAGGGCTTGATATCAAGAGAGGAAGCGGTAGGTCTGATAGTTGCAGTAGCGTTCTTGAACGGGGCCGAAGAGATCGAACTGGTGGAACTCTTATCTTCACTGGTAGCAGGCTTGACGGCAACTATGGCGGGGACAGTGATTTTATCACCGACGGAGGCAACGGGGGCAACGGGGGCAACGGGGGCGGTTGAGTTCTTCTTGCCATTCTCAGCCTTAGGGGTGGCAGGAGTGAATTTGCCTCCGCCCTGCTTCTTGGGGACCTCGACCCCGGCCGTTTCATAGTATGACTTGGGGTCAGCAACAACGCCAATGAGACGGTTGAGATTGTTTCCTGCTGCCGGCTCTGGCCTTCTCTTATCAAGAGCAGCAATAAACGCCTCGTAACTCTCAGGCGCATCGGGAACCTTGCAGTACTTCTCGTCGACCTCCTTGTAGTAGTCGCTCCAGTACTGCTTGTGGCTATCCGCCTGCAGGCCATTCTCCCTCTTGCATTGCACGCAGGCAGCAGCATCCTGCAACAGAGAGCTCCCTTCGCCGCACAGGCAGTCGCGCTGGGCTTTGCGCTCCTCAGCGTTGGTGGGGTTGGTAGGGCAGAGCGCCATCTCGGTCCTCATCTTTGAAGCGCAAGGCCAGATGAGGTCACCAACCTTGGAGTCGACCTTGTGGCAGGCGTCAAGCTTCCAATTACCAAGTTGATTGAAAGCCTCCGGGATCTCGATTCTATCAATCGCTTTGGCTGCGTCCTTGATGGGCTTAGGGCCCTGAGCCATCACATGGCTACCGAGCGTGACGGCGCCAATGGTGACGGCGTTGATTCTCATGGTTGCTCTTTTCTTTCTTGACGATCGACCGAGAAAGGGTAGGAAGAAAAAGCGACAAGGGAGTTGAACTATTAAGGCGTGAAACAGTCGACGATTAACGAGAGTATATGCTGTATTAGCAAATGCCTAAAGTAAAAGAATGAAAGGCAAGATGATCGAGTTGATGATCTCCTAAAAAGGCAGGTGTAGAAGAGGGCCATCTGAGCTGCTTTATATCGAAATCATCAACAAACCCAGTCGCCTAGAACCGGAGTTGGTGCTCGGGCAGTCGGGCTAGCCGGGCGATCATGACTCGTCTGATGTGCAACGCATGCCACCGCCCTCGTGAAATGACACACTTAATTGTTGAGCAGGTTTCCCCCTTTTTTTCCCCTCCCAAACTAATGCTTTCTAAAAGAAGAAGGCTGTGCATAGACAAACTGCATAGGATAATTACAACTTTGACTACTGTGCCTGACTAGCGACAAGTTGCCAAGATTATGGACAGGGCTAGCTTCGTTTTTTATGGCGCGATCCCACAATTGCCGAGGAGGCGCAGACCCGTAACTAAGGCGTAGGGCCAAATGGTCCAACTAACTAACTAGCTGTGACTGCCGAAAGGATGTAACGTTGGCCAGCCTTTGCGGGAGGCCCGAAAAGACGTACGTAGCGGCCCACGCAAGGCGACAAAACAGCCGCTGACGCATCGGTCGGTAGCTTTTATCCGTGGAACCCACAAGCATGATACTAGCTGATCTCGCGTCGCCAGAGGTCCCGCAGTCTAGAACTAGTAAACCCATAATAGAGCGGATGCTGGCGACGCGAGACCAGGTACAAGTGCAAGTGTTGGGATGAGCCCATCCGTTTAAGCTTATCCAAGATCGCCAGCCGCATAGACAGAAAACCCAAACCCAGCAAAGTCTTCTAGAAACTGCCAAGACACTTTGAAAGATGCGATGGAGCCAAGATACCATTCAGTAACATTGGACGACACTGCTGGCGGATTAGATTCTTACCAAGCTACAGCCAAGCATGGCGATGCCCACGACTAATATTAACCTGTGCCCCCTGTTTTGGCTGCCAACCATACAGAATCAAGTCGGTGGAGAGCAAGACCACACGTGGTGCGGCTGGCGGTCCAGCGGAACACTGGCGGAACGCTTCATATTAGAAACCACCCCAGTACAACATGTCCATGACTCGACCACCCAGCTGCGCGGCAATGGTGTTACCGAGGAGTCAAAGGACTAGCTAGAACAATAAATAGTGCAGTCCGCGCGTTCACTTTGATGACCATGTCGCTCAATTTAGAGAATTTCAAACATTGATCGGATTGAGCAGCGTGATCCAGATTTAACACGCGTTAGAAACAGCCATGACTTACATGAAAGGATGCGTCAAGCGTAAAGTGAGTTGTCGCAAGAGCAATCCTTGCCAGACATGTAGTCTGAGAGGATCATACGCCTGCATTGACATAATAGAAGGGCATAGCTGTGTTTCTTCGCAGTTTGGTGGCGTTTCCTGCGAGCAAAGTTCCATGTCGCGTCCGCAGTAGAAAGAAGGCCCCAACGATTACGGAGAATACCGTCGCATATCGACGCGATCCAGAGTATCCAGGGCCAATTCACCTTTTGCATAAATTTAATCACGCCACCCAGTATTAAGCCAAATCGCTGGTCCCATCGCAGCCGAGATAATGTATTTTATAAGACCGTCCAGGTTCCTCTAACCTCCACATCTCAGTCAGCACAGGGCAAGAGATGACAAACTCTATTTACACTTCCGAGAAAGCCGTTTATTGCGCAAAAGGCAATCGTCGCTTTTTTATTTGTTTATTTATTCATCTATTTATTTACTTATTTTTACTTGAACTGAAGCCGGCCGCCATGCTCCAGAGCAAGTAATACATGACGGCGCACCCAAGTCACATGAGGCGACGACGAAAGGCTTCTGTGTAGGGGTCAATATCGGCATTTGACCGAAGAAAAAGGCAAGGAGGATGTACATGGCCATGCTCATCTGGCTCTCGGCAGGGCTTGCGTGCAGATCGTGTTCGATCGTGCCAAGGGCCCGAGACAACATGGCACCCGGCATCAGTGTGACGAGGCCGCCCATCGAGAGTAGTAGCATGAAAATTAATTTGTACTTTTCAGACCCTCTGTATAGTCAGGTTCTGACGCGTAGTCTAACTATTTACAGACTGTAGCTGTCCAGGGAGCACACGTCTATATCAACACCCATTATACGTAAATTATAGGGATCCGTCGTTGACAAAGTGTATTATATACTGTCATCTCTCGGAATTCCACGCCCGAGTTTCCAGAAGGTTGGAAATTTCAGCTGTGACTTCAAAGTAAGGTGCGACTGCTTGACGTCTGGCGTTGGAGCGACCCGCTTCATGCTATAATATAAGTAGATGAATAACAATCGGAAAACCGGAAAACGACTGGGAACACAAATATTGATAACGGTGGGGGCGTTGAGGATTACGCGTGCTCATATACCAGCCACGCTATAATACAATGCGGACCGCAGACGTGCCTTTACGATATATATCAGTCTTATATCAGTCAGACTTCTAATAATTTCGCTTCAGAACTATTCACTTGAGCGTTTCCTCATTTAATCCTTTGATTTAAATATACGTTGGCTTGACTGCTTCGCACCAAGTGACGTGGAAGCAGCCATGAAGCCTTTTCTGCCGGGGTTCAGCTATAAAAACGACACTCCGCCAGGCCATCAGACACTCGGTGCCTTATGTTATCCGACCGTCCAAGTGATGAGTTCCTTCAGGGGAGGGGAAGCCGCCGGTCGCTCTTGATTAATTATGTGTTTTCGATCACAGCTACGCCCTAGAAGAAGCTAACAAGTACTTTGAAAAATACAGGAGAGATACTAAATCAATCTAGAGTCTTTCTTGATTATTTTTACTATATCAGACTAGCTTATCATTATTGAAAAGGCATTCTAGAAGTGAGCTACCTTCCGAGAACCGGCCGTTCTTTTGTGCCCCCCCACATGGCTTGCTGGTCGACTTATTAGACATTTATGCGTGTTGATCACTCTGTATGGTAGACCTTATGTCAAGTAGACCTACTAATGATGGGTGGCGGACTTTCTCGCGTTTTTGCTACCCCGAAGCAACTATTTAGTTAGCATCGTTTTTCCACTCTGGCAGCGGTACCAAGGTACATGGCTATTCCTCCATCTTGTCCAGTTGAAATTCGCAGTAAAAAAGACGTTTCATTTGGTAATTGATTGATAGAGTGAGTTAATCTCCTATATTCCAAGTCGCTGGAGGAAGCAGATTAGTGCACGAGTCCATTCGACCTCAACCCTAACCCAATGACCCCCACTCGGCCTCTTCGGCAATCCTCTCTGTTCTGCATCATGCGAATGATTTTAGTCCTTGAGAGAGAGTAACAGCTCACTTGAATCTTTCGCCATCTTTTTTTCAAGATGCCACAAGTACAAAATACGCGTCAGCGGCAGGTTCAGCTCGGAATGGGAGCTTTTTTACTTCTCTAGTTGTCTCAGCGGTGCCTTGGACAGACTTGATGCGCTCATATCAGATATTTTAGATTGCGTGTAATGCTGAACTGAGCGTAAAGCTAGATTCAAATGCCTTTTTGCCCGCGGTACAAAGACATACTGTACTGCCATGGCCGCTCCGTCGCCCATTACCCGCGCTGTTCCTCCTTGTGCGCCTGTGAATAGCGTGGGGGTGCGCAGAATCACCCACGAGAGCGATTTATCTATCCTTGCTTATACATGTTTACAATGGGTCATGATACTCGCCGTCTCGTCCTATATTATATCTTATGCGGACTTGCTTCCGAGGCGAGGGCGAATGGGATCCCAGCCTTTAACATTGTCGTACGACTTTCTTTTCCCGTGCGAGATAAGTTAGAACAAAAGTAACGGGGTTGTATATAATGGCTCATGAGCAGCTTTTGCCACCCTTTAGCATAGGGCAGCAAAAATGGACATTGTGGCCGATGTAGCTCGTGAACATACCCCTTTTGAAGCAGAACTTTGTCGTCTTTCAATACTCTCTCGCTGGGAAACCGATTCTGGAGTCACTTGCGACTAGACATGCTTAGCTACAGGCAATACACGAGCGCAAAGTCTCGTCCTTTGGAAGATAAACGTCGGCCGCAACCACAACGACGGCCTTTGACTCCTCTCCGGACTCAAGTAGAATGCCTCTTACTTACCTCTGGTGGCGCTGTGATGAAAGTGCCATTATCGAGTCTGATATCTTATTAGCAGAAGAGGTTTGAGTCAGACAACACACAGCGAGGAACCTACTGAACTGATAAAGATTGTGGATATCATGACGTTCAGCCGCGTCGCGAGGGTTGCAAGGGAGCTTTGCTTGGATGGTCGGCTGAGAAGCAGTTGAAATTCGCCATTCTGATCGCAGGCTCTTTTCCGCCATTACACGGGATTAATCTTGAGCAGCGTCTCTCCCCTTGTACAACAAATACGATTGTCTTGCCGAGTCCAGATGGCCCATCGAAGCAAGCCCATCAACATTTCCTTCATCCACATACAAGGCAGCACAAAAAGTCCGTCGCGGTCCGAAGGCTCTCTTTTAAAAGCTACATACCTTGAAGATGGCACTGCATAATTGTACTTTTCTATAGGCTAACATGCTTGTCTGTCCTCGAGGTGTAGAGAAAGCAGTGGCGACCATTTTGAAAACATGGACAGAAGCCAAATCAAGTAACGAGTTTAAATCTCGGTCGCGTCACCGTTCTCTTTAGTTAAATATTTGAGGATATCAGAATTGGCTATGAGAGACTTGACATTTGATCGGATGGCTCGGAGCTCAAAGCTGTCATTCAGAACTAAGCCGACTGTCAAGGTAGATGGAAAAATGATGATTGAATCTGCTGGCTTGGAAAGATGCTATTCTAATACATCAATCTTCCGCTTTTCTCTCGGCCTTCCTCCGAATTACTTGGGCTAGCGGCTTTATATCTAGAAGCCACATCCATGGTAGTAATACCTCCACAGATCGACCTCGCTGTATCGCCCGCACCACACTTTTCGCGTATATCGCCAGCCTCATACCTAGACATTTCGCGGAACGCCAAGTCGGCCATTCATTCGTCAGCAACGGCAGCGGACTAACATCAACGTATTGCCCGCATCACACTTGTCACGTATACTCGCAACCGAATACCCGGGTAGTTCGGCGTTCTTTGCCAAGACGTCAAATGTTTTACCACTGATAACATCAGCGCAAAAGTCGCGCTTGCCGCCATCATCGCCACCGAGAACGTTGTCAATGGAGCTCCGGCAGTGGGTAACGACAGCAGCAGGGGCAATATCCCGGCAGACTGACATCAAGGTGTTGCCCTCACCACACTGCTCACGTATACTTGCAACCGACCACCCAGGTAGTTTGGCGTTCTGTGCTGAGAAGCCGAGAGCGTTGGTACCGATGAAATCACCGCAAAATTTGCGCTTGTCGTCATCGTCGCCGTCATCGTCGCCGTCAAAAACGTCGTCAATGGTGCTGCGGCAGGCGGCAATGACATCGGCAGTAGGGGCGGCAGTAGCAGTGGCCGTCAAGCTGGCGCAAGCAACAGCGGTGATAATACATCTTGTTGAGTTTGTCGGTGGTTCTGGTCTGAAGAAGGAACAAAGGTTAGTGAGTAGAAAGAGATTCCTCCAGACGGATGGCCTATCTATACGACATCGCGGCTCTAGCAGTCGTATAACTCAAACCGTAACTTAATGGCTTGGCATTTTGTACGAGCCGTTTGGTGGAGCTAATAAGCCACAGAGTCCAAGCAAGACGAGCCTCAACAATAGTCACCCTGATGCATGACTTTTCAGCGTCGTCAGTCTATAAATGCTTTAGTGTTTCGACCTCGCAGTCACTCCACTCATACTACGGCGTTATGCCTAATAGAAAAGGATCCTAACGTGGTGCGACACGTACGAAATGCATAGCCTCCGTTTGTGATTCTAATGCACCTTGGCGATGACTTTTCCACAGGAGACACAGGCGGTCGATTGAGGTCCTAGTGCATATAACGTTGAAGCGGCGCAGAGAAGTCACTAGTCCATGGACCATACACGAGTCCACAGCCAGCTCGCTGTCTTTGTCGTCTGGCGCACTATATATAGCGGTAAGCGCACCTAGCGTAGTGTCGGCTAAAAGAGCGAGGCAACGTGGAAAGCTATGGCGCTATCGAGCCACAGAGGCTACAACAGCCCGATTACGAATATATCGTAATCGAGCGCTTTCGATTATTGGTTAGTGGTGCGGCAAGGCCAGTGCAATTGAGGCGAGAGATATCATCATGCATTTATTAGTACAGTCCTCATACACATATATGGTAAGCGCGGTCCGGCCCCGCACCAATCGGGATATGCCGCCCAAGACGCCAGCCGTTACACCTGGCATACAGTAAATAGGCGGATGATACAGTCTACGTATGTCATGTACAGAGACCCACGGCGACTTCTTCAAGGAAGCATTCTCAAATACGGTGAGAGTCGTTGTCTAGTCGTCCTTCAAACGTCGCTCGCCTGACCGAAACTCGAATGTAGAGCACAGGGACGCTGGCTGCTTTTCATATCTTCGGTTGGTACATTTCCTAATCCAGTGCAAACCTGAGTCTCAGTTGCAGTTGGCGCTGCGCCACCGTGTCAAAAGAGGACAAAAATCTAAGTCAGTCGGATGAGTGGCATGCTAGATATATGGTTGGACAGCCCGGTCCCTTTCACCGCCAATGGAACGCAGGCCGAGTCCTCCAGGTCTACTGTACAACAGGCTTCAATACTAAACCCAAGTGGTCTGACTGAACGCCCCGGCAGGCAATTACATGGAGTAATGGAAGAGAAAACCTGTTTTTTGTTCAGTATTCTATCTTATAGACCGCGACATCTAGTATAATAGGCTCTCAACCAAAAAAAAAAGGGGGGGGGGGGGATTCTTGTCCTAAAATACATAATCCGCATTGGGTATAAAATTCCAAACGCATTGCCCTTGACCTTTATTCCATGAGTTCAATAATGAAGTCTTGGTGAGGGAACAAAGATGCGTAGTATCGAGGCATAATTGTAGATGCGATGCGTACTAGTGTCGAACATGATCAACCTTTTTCCCACATGGCATTGCCTGGCCCAGGCGCGCTTGACTCAAGGTGAGCGGGAAGAAGGCTAATGCAGCAAATCGACAGCATTCTGTGTGCCAATTACTGAATCCCAAATCACAGCGCAGCCGCACCAAACGCAGCCATGGCGACAGCAGCAAAGACGACACCAGTCTCGCGAGCCGCAGCGTTGGCCGACTGAGACGAGCTGGTCGTAGCACTGCGACCCGCGGAGGCCGAAGCAGCCGACGAGCGAGCCGAGGTGGTGGCAGATCCAGTTCCCGATGCAGCCGCCGAGACAGAGTTTGTGCTGGACTTTGTTGGGTTGGTGCTTGTCGCGACCGCGTTGCCGGAAGCTGACGTCGTAGTAGTAGTAGCAGCAGTTGCAGCGCTGCTGGGCTGCTCACCCGTGCAGGCCACGATAGAGGCAGTCGCAAGAGCCGGGATCTTGGATTCTGACGGCCAGGCAGGGCAGGCGCTGACGGCGTCGACGATACTCGTGTACCAGGCGTGCGCGTCAGAGGTGAAGCTGGAAGCGGCCGCGGTCAGCGAGCTCGGGACGCAGTCGTCTGTGGCAACTGAGAGCGCGGCCGGTACCGTGGGGCTCGCCTCTGCGAGCGCCATGATGCTGCTCAAGCAGGCAAAAGAGCCTTCATCGGTCGTCTGCTGCCGTCCGTCAAGCTGGTTTGCAGCGGCAGTGGTAGCGAGTCCAGCAAGGGACAGGGCGGAGAGGGCGTGGACGCGCATCGTGAGGATCGGGAGGGCTGGAAAGGAGAGACTGGGTCAGTAAGAAGGACTGGAAAGGACAAGTTGAATGCCGAGCAAAAGGGGAACAGAAAGGACTATTGAGCAAGAAGATCACTCCTACCTCTATATATCATCTGTATTCCAAGCAATCCATACGAGGATCCATACCTACTAAATAGTTGCTAGTTTAGTATCTCGACTAATTATTTATGCAGCCTTCTACTGGCGGCACGTGGCGGGACCCTAAAGAGAATGTGATTTAAATCTTATCCACTTTCTGATACTGAGAAATATATGAAGTGTCAAAGTGTCAGGCAAAAGTTCCATATCCCTACCAAACCATTTTTCACACTAGTAATAGAAATAGAAGTATTCGTATGCATATGCAGATGCAGACGCAAGTCATTGGAAGGAATACCTCGTAGTTACTGTACACTGCAGACTGCAGTCTGCAACCCCTGAAAATCGTGACGGCAACAAATCGCCCCACAACATCACGCTAACCATCTTACAAAAAGGTACTTCATTCAACTTGTGGATCGTGCACGAGTTAACGTATTTGCAAGTTGCCTGGTGACACTGCCTAAAAAAGCGGGCCAAAGTGCCATGTTTCAGGGGATGCAGAGTGTTGACTGCATTATTTTACCAAGTACAGATTAGCAGCACAAGGCTTCGTAAGCTGCACAAGGCTTTAGTTTGGATGGCATGTTAACCCGGGAGGCGCCAAAAACAGTTCAACGTCACACTCGCAATCATTCGTCGAAATCACAAAACTATATTCACGATCCGGCGTCAAAACTATGCCGCGCTACCAAGCCGTTTGCACCTGGCGAACCCCATTGCTGATGAAATCGAGCCTACAGCGATAATTTGGCAAGAGCGACCGTGCAAAAGACGAGCGCGAACCCGAAAGCGACGCCGACTGAGCCCACAGACTCCGGAAACTTCAGAGCGGCATTAGCAACTAGTGGGTGTGGCATGACCTGGCCGCGTCAGCGCAGTCCCCCAAAGCGTAGGCGTCGTGAAAGCGTCATTGTTGCTGGCGACGAGTCCACCAAACTCCTCGAGCAAGTGATCGACGGTTCAGACCCCCGCGTAGCTAATAATCAAGCTGTTCTTGACCATCCTCTCGGTCGCAGTATCAAGCATCAGAGAAATCGGGACACAGTTCGCCATCAACGATGGAACGCCTTGAGCGTGGCGTCGAAGGAGTCATACCGCGTGCACAGAAATCTTTCTTGCGTAAATTGGTGATCCTAGAGCAATCGTCGGGCTGATATCGATGCAGAAGCAACCCCACCCGATTCCAGTTTCTTTGCTTTTTGTCAGTTTCAAGTCGCAGTCGTCGTCGGTTGGACCTGAGCCAGCGACCATAGCCGTGTGGTGAGTGAATTATCTCCAAGAGTTGAAACGCGATCACGTCAGTGAAATAATTCGCCTGTCCGCCTTGTCAGCTCCCGCCCACGTCTTTGCTGTCGTGGACCTCCTGAGAAGGTGTAAAGAGAAACCTGATATCACCAGATAGCGTCTGAATAGCAGTGTCCAAGGATCCTCGCTGATCCAAACAGTATGACAATATTGGCAAGACAGCTTGATTGTGCCATGGTTTGGATGGATCTGCGATGATGCTGTCGGCAAGAGCCGAAAGATGCAATGGCAGCCGCAGGCTATCGTATTTTTGTGATTGGTGCAGTTTGCGCGCCGCCGTCTTTTAGCGCGCTCGTAGGCGTCGCCGTATCCCCCGAGATGGACGCTGCTGACCTTTGTGGTTCTGCCTCTTAGTTTCAGGCAGATTGAGTTTGCGCCAAAGCCGAGTATAATGGTTCTCCTGATCTATCTGGGCGAAATTTTTAAGACACTCCTCCTCATGCTTCCAATATTCTTCCGTCTCTATAGTGCGGCGGTGTTTCTCAAACTCTTCTGCATCAAGTCCCTGACGAGCAAAGCGTCGTTTGTAGAGTTGTGTCATTTTTCGCCCGTCAATGCTGTTGGCACTGTCGGTGTTGTTGGCGCTATCTGCCGTGCATTGCTTTAAAGTTCATCAAATATCACGTTGGCAAAAACTGTCTTGTAATGAATCGCCTCTTGCTTACAATAGTCGCTGCTTTTGATAATCGAGCGGCGTTCCGTGATTGGCTTCGTATCGAGTGTGTCATGCTTCATCGAGCAAAAACATTTTGACGAGTGCGTGGTTTCGTAGCGAAAATGGGCTTCAGGTGTGATTTCCCGGAGGCGATCCGCCAAAGCATTGAGGTCTGTTGGTATTGACAAATCATCAATGCGTGTATTCATTTTGGTGAAGCGAATGACAACTTCTCTGAAGCACTTGCTTTAGGCTGAAGGCAGTTCTACTAATAATGCGCAGAAAACCTGAGACCAAGACGGGTCGTCACGTGATCATAGCGCCTGCCATTCTCAGTATGTACGCGCACCAAGCCGTGGTCTGGAGAACAACGTCGTACATATAAGTCAAGATGAAACATGACACAACAACCAAGAAGACAAATGGCTGATTAGTGTAGTGGCTATCACGTATCGTTAACACCGATAAAGTCGTAGGTTCGAATCCTCCATCGGTCAGTCTTCAGTGGGTTTCCGGATCAATTGAGCTGATCAAGTATCAATAATGACCTGGTCCTGCATGCGGCCCTCGCAAAGGGTCACGATGCTTAGTGCCCATCTTTTTGGGCGGGACATTTTTGGATCTCGCTTTTTGCACTAATATGGAAATGCCAGCCAGACTAACTCCACTTTATCTCTACTTTTTATGCGGTAAATTAGTAATTCGACTACTCTGTCGTTTGCCGCCTATAAAAGCTGACTTAAGATAACATGATAGCTAAGTGGAGGATGGGGATTTTTAGGTATGTGATAACGGATTCAGTTTAATCTCTAGAAAACATTAAAGAATGTTACTGTGTTAAGCCTAAGATAGCCAAACACATCTACCGACGGGTACTACCGAAGGAAGAATATAAGGTCATGTGATGACCTGATCTACGAGGCTGCAAGCATGAGCCTCATGATGGAACTTTCAACTAACAAACACACATACTTTTCAACAACAATGGCTTGCCAGACCCACGTGACTGACCCTGATCAAGCCTCGTAAATTGGCATGCGCCTTCAGCTCGAGCCGTCTACCGATGACGCGCCAAATCACCTCGTGCCTGACGTGCCGCCGTCGCAAGGTGCGCTGCGACCGGCGGGCACCTGTATGCAGTGTCTGTCAACGGGGAAATCACATCTGCAACTATCAGGCACCCAACCTGACGAGACTGAGTCCTGACACGCCATCTGGCGCCTGGGCTGCGCGAAGCCACGGGTACACCTCGACTCTGCAGTATCAGGGATCAGCCGGGACGGAGCATGGCTCCTATGGTTCCGTGACCTCGACACCAACAAGCGGCGCCGGCTCTTCATCCGCTGTGCATACGACATTTAACAATGGAGGGGTGTCTGCGCAGCACACCGGTAGTACGCCTCTCCTGCAAGACCAGTGCTCCCGCCTCGTGTCGCCTCAGCATTGGACCTCCACGGTTGAGCCAACCAAGGCCGCCGACTCCATCGAATCAGAGGCACACTTCGCCTCGCCAGTCATGGACGAGGCCACGCGAGACGTACTGATGAACCTTGACAGTGTCCCGCAACGGCTGGGCGACGGCCAACGACCCGGTGCCGTCCCCAATCTGCCGCTACCGTACACCACATCCCCCCCGGGCCACCCTTCATTCACCTACGCGCTGATGGGCTCCCGCTCAGACGACGATGACAGGAACCTCGCGCCGTACTACCCGCACAGCGTTACCGAGTGCCGATTTCTTCTCGACGTCTTCATCTCCAACGTCGAAGCTGTCATCTGCCTCTTACATGAGCCCACCCTACGGCGAGCATTCGACGCGCACCTGGCACAGCAAGAGCTGTATGCACCAGCAGCCGCGATGCCGACCGGGCAAGGATCAGACGAGGCAGGCCACTTTGAGCCATTGATGTTTGGCATCTTCTTCTCTGCCATTTATAGCATGGATGCGGCCCAAGTACGCGACATTTTTGGTGCAACCAAGACGGACATGCTGAAGAGATTTGAAAGCGCCTTAATCTCAGCACTGGATAAGGAGTCTTTTACTTCCAGCTTGGCGATCCCGGTTCTTCAAGCCTTTGTACTTTTTCTGGTATGCCGTCCTCCTATATTTCGTTTGCCCAAGTTGGTACAAAGCCAATGAATTGACATAAATAGACGTGCCGCTGTCGCGATGATGAGATGCAGCAGATCTGGACCCTCGTCGGACTTGCTGTTCGCATGGCGCAGTCTCTCGGCCTCCATCAAGAGCCTACTGGCTTCTCCTTCGGCGCCATGGACGCCATTCAAGTCGAAATTCGCCGGAGATTGTGGTATCAGATATTTTACCTTGATGTCCGCACGGCCGTCTCGCAGGGTCTGCCGCCCGTAATCACCACCGGATCCTACACCACGAGGCTACCGTCAAACGTCGACGATAATGACATTATGCCTGGCCAGCCGCCACTGCCAGACCATTATGACCCGCGCAAGTTTACCACCATGACCATCCAGCTGGTGCGCCTGCACGGAGTGATGAGCATGCAGAAACTGCTTCACATGCTGCCCCGCGACGCGCCCGTGCCGGAGCCCGAGCCAGGTACTTACCAGCCGACCGATGGTCAATTGGCGGCTGCAGAAGAACAGGAAATGCGCGTGCTCATCGAGGCAACACTGGAGAAGAGCCAGATGCTGTACCTGCGATACTGTGATTCGCGCATCCCGCTGCACAGACTGACCCTGGCTCTTTCCAACCACATCAAGTGGAAGTTTTGGATTTATTATTACTACCAAGTCCCTCACGGTCAGCGAGCGTCATTGGCACCAGCCCAAAAATCCTTGTACGTGGAAAGGTTATTGTCTCTCATGTTTGTCCCTTGCTAACCAAGTCGAACAGAATCTTTTCCCAGTCCCTCAATCTGCTGGACTCGTACATCAGCATGAAAAAGGACACGGGGCTCAACCCCTATCGCTGGATGATTGACGGCCATTTTGGTCTGCACGCTGCATCGTACGTCATTTCTGTCCTCGAGGACACGCAGAGCACTGCCACGCTTGACCCGGACCTCTCTCAACGAGGCAAGCAGCTGCTTCAGGGCATTCAGGACCTCAGCGCCGACACAGAGAGCAAATCAGGCTCTTTGATTAATCAAGAGACCCAGGATCTCATGGCATGCACGTCTGCGGAAGCCGAGTACACCGCTGTGCCGAAGATGGATGCCACTCTTCTCCCTGCCACAGACATGACATCAGATCTGGACGATTGGGTAAATTATTTAAACGATACCATCTAGCTATATACAAAAAAAAAAAAAAAAAGACAAAACCGACACGAAAAACCGAGCAAGAAAATCTCTATCCCGACATGGCTCCAAGTCGGCTCAGCGGCGCAGAAATGGGCAGCGTGTTGTTGGCCTCGTACACCAACCTCGCAATGCGCCCCTTGGTCTCGGCAAAGCAGTGCTGCCATGCAAACATGCGCAGAGAGGCTCCTGCCGTCCCAACCTCGTCCGCTTCACCATGCGAGGCAGCCCAGCACGCGGCCAGCCCTGGGAACGCACGGTCCATGCACCCGGCGACGCGCTCGTTGTCCACCGCCACGGTTTCGTCATTCTGCTTCTCCTTGCCGCTGCTGTCAAACGTGTAGTGCCTGTGGTGACCGAAAAAGGAAAGCGCCAGGCGGTCCGGATCGTGAGCGAGGAACTGCGCGACGTGCGCGTCGTTGTCGGCGCAACTGCCGTCGCCTTCATTATGACGCTCGCTGGTGTGGGCGACACGCATGTAGTCCTCGTAGCCGCCGTTGATGCTGTTGCCGGTCACGATGACGTACGGACGTCCCTGCCCCTGCTCGCTGAGGAGCCAGTCCTGGTCGACGCGCTCCATGGTCCAGCTGACTTGTTGTCGGAGCGGACGGCAATGCTCCGGGACGCCGCTCTCGGCACCGGCGTCGGTGCTCTTGAGATGAAACGTGGCCAGAAAGAAGTTGGAGTGGTAGCCTGCTTCCATTGTTAGCAAGGTAAACTCCATTTCCTTTCTCGGGCAGAAAAGATACTTGCCGTTGTCACAAAAGTATCGGTCCACGAAAATGAGAGAGTAGCCGTCCCTGGCCCACAGCTCTCGAATGGCCAGCCAGCCAACGTACGTCGAGACACAGCTGACACTCTTGGACGACGTCTTGAATGTATCCACCATTAGACTTGGGAGGTGTCAGCTTCACCACGGTGCTTGTTGTGTCCATTGACCCAGGACTACTTCAAGATGGAAATATTACTTACCTCCCCAGACTGGGAGACGCCGCCGAGTACTTTGCAGTGTGGCACAGCCAGGCGCAGCTCAGCTCCGACATCCACGTCTGCAGCGCACCAAACTCGAGAATAACGCGCCGCGTCGCCTTGGAGTACTTGTAGTCGGGCGTGGCCCGGTTCCAGACGTCGGCCACCATGGTGTCGCCGATCCGGATCGCCTCTTCTGGGTACAGCCGGCCGCCCACACCGCCGGCGAAGCGGCCAAATGTCTTGTACTTGGAGAGTGTGAAGCAGAAGACGAGGAAGCGGACGGCCATCTTGGCGTCGAGCGCGTCCCATGCGGCCGCCGGGTCGGGCCCCTCGAGGAGCGGTGACATGTACGATTTGGGTGACGTTGCGTTGGCCTGTTCTTTATCCTCGCTTCTCTTGCAGCTGGCCGTGGAGACTTCATCGCTATCAAGAATGTGGAGGGCTTCTGCGAAGTGGACGCTCAGAGGGGTTTGGGAGCCAGTGTCTGACGCGGGATGGACACTCAGAGGCGTTTGGGAGCCGGCGTCGGAAACCCGCGACGAGGGTGCCGAGTCGACGTCCGATATCTCAGACGGGAAAGAGGACTCTGTGAGTCTCTCGAAAGCCGTCCCCTCCGCGTCCGAAGTAGGAGTTCGAGTTCCTTCCCTGTCAGAGTCCGGGGTGTGCAGGGAAAGGTGGATGTCTTTTTCATGCTCATCCGCTGGCTCAATCTTGTATGCGTTGGTGAGCGGGGGCGCGCTGCGCTGATACAAGGCGTTGACACGACGATCCAGGTCGGGCTCGCTCCAACCCAGGTTGCTCAGGATGCCGGCCGGCGTGTCCTCTGTCGCGCCGATGCCCAGCTTGGCCGGGTGAATGCGCTTGATGGTGAGGTCAGCGAGTGTGTCTCTGGCCTTATCGCGCACAGCGGCGAGCCGGTCAATGTACTCGTCCAGCCAAGTGGCTCTGCTGCTCTCGGACGCCCACTTCCTGTGGTGCCGCGTCAGGTCGAGGAGCATGGCAGCGCGGACCTGGCACGACGTGTCGCCCACGTGAGCGTCAAAAGCGGCGAAGCCCACGCTGTCGACGTCGGGGTTCTGGGAGAAGAGGAGGTCACGATAGAGGGAGAGGGCGTCGACGGCGTCGGACGAGGCGCGGACAATGTCCGTGTACACCAGGCCGTAGTTGTTTCTTAGGCGCAGGCCCTGGGACGCCGTGGTGGCAGGAAACAGAAAGGAAGTCATGTTTTCCCTGTTCTTTTGTGTGTGCTTGTTGAGTCTCTCAACTTTCCGTGCCTTGAAGTGAGGGAGAGGAATTTGAGTAAGGGCTCTTGAAAGAGAAGGTTATATACGTTTTGCCAGCTTCCTCTTTTGAAAAGTATTCTCATAATTTCTCACACCTGTTTTCATTACTTGATTCGTCTTGTTTCGGTCTATTTTTGTATCTATTTGCCGTTTTATAAAACCCGCACTTATGCCGCGCTAAAACCTCACTCTGATAGTTAGCTGAAAGGATAGGTGTGTGGGAAAACAAAGAGAATACAAGAGACACTGACCAATAACCGATAGGGCTTGGTAATAGCCCGTCGTATCTACGGAGTAGTCAGCACTGCCCTGTCGGACTAGCCGCGGTCGGCGGCCGATACCCGTGAATCACGCCATCTCCCCTCATGTTCATCTCGGCACGTCACGCCGGGCGGCCTCGGCCGTTGCAAAGGCCAACGGCCTTTGGGCCGAAGGGTTCGGTCCCTGCCAAGTTTGATCAGATAATGGGTGGGTTCTTTGGGGGCTGTTCGGTTGCGAGGCTCCACGTTGCGGTTACGCCACAAGTGTCGAGCCAATTTTTTTGCTGCCAAAGTCGACATAAGCCGCAATCAAGCTCGGAAAGCGGCTCAAGAAGGAAAGGAACGAATGAAGAAGATGGGACCATAACGAAGAGAAAACATGTTGACAAGGGCTGCGAAAGGCGGGTGGCGCATCCAAGTTGATCAATGACTTGGCTCGTGAGAAACTTGAAACTAAACGACGTGCCCGTGTCATCGGATCTAGTTTTGCACGCGTTGGCCGTCCATGACAAGATTCTGACCGAAGCCACCACCTGCTAACTGGTGAGGTCGAAAAGCCAGTTGGTCAACACAGAGCAGACAAGTCTTGTGACCGTTGCACTCTGCCGAAGGGCGCATGTAAGGAGGCCGGGTCAAGTGGAGAGGCTGAAATAACTGGAAACAAGAATACATTAAAAAAGCCATAAGCTTAAAAATGGAGAATTGTTGCAGCCACTTCAGCCGCTCTTACTCATGTGAGACGACAACGTATGGGACGAAAGACGAGATTGAAAAGTTTTTTTTTTTTTTTTCTGTTGGCATCTTTGTTTATAGTAACTGCGTATCCTTATTCATTCTGGCGGTGGAATCTTGGCAGTGGAATATTGGTAGTGGAATATTGACAGTGGAATATTGGCAGCGGAATCTTGGCAGTGGAATTCTGGCAAACCGCTTCGCAACAGAAGAAGAACAATACTCCCAGTTCAGCAAGACAACTTTACCCCCAAGCTTCTACACAAAGTCAAGTCAACACAACTCATACAACTTACACCTTGATCTTTATCAAAATGGACTCTATTGCAATGGACATTACACCCATGCTGGCTCGAATGCCCTTCAAGGGTGTATTGGCCGTCGTTGTGGCTCTTACACTCGTCGTCGTCTCCATGCTCACCACCAATAACAAGGCAAGTCTATGCACTGGCTCCCCGTACTGTCACGCTCAAAAACTGACCAAACTCACAGACCCGAAAGCCTTTTACCGACGCCAACGGTCGCAAGGTCAAGATGCTCAAAGAGAATACTCGTTATACGCGATTTTCTCACGGGTATGTCACCAAGACGCCGCGCAGGATTAGACAACAAATCATGAAGGAAAGCTAATCTGACGCCAAACACAGGCCCCAAGTCTCCGAGGCTGGTCGTGACATTGCCGGCGACGAACCCTTTCTCATTCGTAATGGTCCTTTCCAAGAGCTCGTCATTAGCCAGCCCGACCAGCTCAAGGAGTTTTGCCGCAAGGATGCCAAAGACCACACCAAGCCCACCAACATGAACCTCGGCGACGGCTTCGGCCAGTACGTTTCCCCTTTCTCTCTCCAAAAAAAAAAAAAAAAAAACTACTTCCGCTGACATTTGCCTCCCCCAAGACTCCTAGGCGGAGCAGTCGGCGTCCAGGCGGGCAAGAAATGGACCACGATGCGCGCGCACTTTGACCCCGAGTTCTCGCACAAAGCCAGCATGAGCATGGTGCCGCTGTACAACGCCGAGGCTGTCCGCTGGCTGACGGAACTAGCCCAGCCCTCGTCGTCTTCCTCTTGCTCCTCGACGCCGTCCACCGCCGGTGGCTTCGTCCGCAACATTGCCGGGGCATGTCGACTGCTGCCATTTCGCCTGATTGGTCTAGTCACCTATGGCGAGGCCTTTGACGACAAGGTACAATCTCTCCAAACCCCCCTTCTCATTCTTAATCACGACGGCTGTATGTACCTTTTGCTGACAGTTACATTACAAAACAAAACAGCTTTACCAGCAGCTGGTCGAGCTGAACGAGGTCCACGACAAGCTCATGCTCGATGCCTTTTTCGGAAAATGGAACGCCTCCAAGCTGTACAACATGCTGCCCACGGCGTCGCGTCGCCGCATGCAGAGCTTCCAGCGCACGTGGGAAAGCATCAACGACGCCGTCATCCTTCGTGCCAAGACTGTAAGCTCTTTCCATCCATCCCATCATCTTCATAAATCCCATCACCCCAACATCGAGCGAAGCGAGGAAAAGAAAAGGCCGAGCGCAGCGGAAACGGGTGACGCTGCGCTGGCCTTTTTTTTTTCCCTCGCTTCGCTCGATGTTGGCGGTGGACTATCTTGACTCGGTTTTGACTCGTCAAGGTGGGTGAGTGAGTGTGTACTGACGTCGAATCGCAGGAGGGACTACGCTGCCCGGCCGAGGTAATATACCGAGGTGTCGAAGCAGGGGACATGTCGAAGCGTGAAGTAAGTAAAAGAAAACCCAAAATGTACTTGAACATGTTTTATTTGGCTAACATAGAATAGTTTCTGCAAACTGTGGATGAGCTTCTATTTACAAACATTGACGTCACGTCCACCGCCGTGGCCTGTCTCCTGCTCAACATTGCCGAAAATCCCGGTTTCCAGGAGTCTCTTCGTCAAGAAATGGCACAGATGAAGAGTGATCCGTCGTATGATGTGCAGCAGTACATTGCCAAGAGAGACGTTCTTCTTCACTATGCTATTCTGGAGTCTCTTCGTATGCGCCCTGTCCTTTGTAAGTCTCTAGCCTTTTCTCTTTTGTCCTCGCTGCTTCTTCTTCTTCTTCTTCTTCTTCTTCTTCTTCTTCTTCTTCTTCTTCTTCTTCTTCTTCTTCTTCTTATTTTCCTTTACTAACCCATCACAACAGGGTTCTCGCTCCCAGAAAAAACTGCCATTGACAAGGAAATCGGCGGCTACTACGTCCCATCCGGCAGCACCGTCGTCATCGACTGGAAGCGCCTCAACACGGCGCCCGTCGTCTGGGGCGACGACAGCGAAATGTTCCGCCCGGAGCGCTTCGCAGGCATGTCGCCGCTGTCGTACCGGCATGCGTTTCTGCGCTTCGGCTTCAGCCGCGAGCGGTGTCTCGGCAAGAATATCTCCGACATTATTCTCAAGACGATTCTCATGGCCACGCTCGAAAGCTACACGCTCAAGCCGAGCAAGCACAGCGCTGTCCGCAAGGATCGGTTTACGGTTACGCTAGAAGACGAGGTCGAGTTTACGCCCATCAAGGCGGTATAGAGTCTGTTTGATGGGTAGAAAATTGGTTGGTGACGTTGCGCTGGCTTCTTTTTGTCCTTGCTTCGCTCGGCGTCGGCCGCGGCGTCGGAAGATGAGACAATAGCTTAGTGTATGGATTAATTGAAAATTGACTTTGTTACTGACATGAGTGGAAAATACCGTTTACAAATGCGACATGGTAGACATTTAATTATGAACGGGAATGCATTGCCTTGGCCAACGTCGAGCGCAGCGAGGAGAAAAAAGCCAGCGCAGCGTCACTCATTTCCTCGACACATTGGCCAATTTCCTTCCCATTAGAAATATAATTCGCGCAATAAAAGAATAAATCAGAAGAATTTCTCAGTTCTCTAGCCATACCATTTTAAGCGCTGAACTTGTTGAATCGAAACCGCACACTAGGTATGCACACTGCTCGTCAACGGGTCTCAGCCGCAATTGTCAGCCCACCATTCAAAGTAATATACCGTTCAGGGTATTTGGATTCCATCATTCCATCAATCATGTACGGAATGAGACGGAGCTCCGCCACTCGGATTCGGATGAGTTGATGAATCCGGGATAGAGGGTTTTTTTTCTTCCTTTCTTTCTCCCACAAAGAAAATGACCATAGTAAATGATGATCGTCGAATTCCGTCGCGGAGCAACGAAATACAAAATCACTGAGAAGCTACATCATAAAAGTTCCATAAATGTCTTGCTATTTTTCTGTTTGAATAGCCGTGTGGCCCTTTTTAAACAATGTAGATACTACTATTAGTCGAGATGGTTAATTTACATGCAAAACACGCTTGTCCGCCCTTTTCTTCCCCTTTGGATCCGCGGGCAGGTTTGCTTTCGCTGCTTTTAAGCCCTCTCTACTTCATGTTCCGAATCGCCTCCATCTCCTTCTTCCAATGCTCCCAGTTGCGCTTCATAAAGACCATGAGCGCGCCGCTGAGAATGCAGACAAAAAAGGCCATGGTAAAAGTCCATCCGTTACCAATCGCATGGATTAACGGGTCGGCAATGACAGCGGCCACGCAGCCCAGCGTGTTGCGGACGAGGTTGGTGACGGCCACGCCAGTGGTTGTCGAGTCGGGGACAAATTCGGTCATGACTGTCATGGTGACGCTGGAAATGAGCATGAAGCCAAATCCAAAAAAAAAGTTTGCAATGAGCTAATATTGTCAGGTTAGTAGCGAGCAAAGCGAGGAGACAAGAGGACAAGAAAAGGTGCTTACCGGTACGATCCAGAATACATTCTCACGCACCGTCCATCCGTACCACAGCAGGGCGGCGGGGTACATGATCGCGGCGACCCAGAAATTCTCACTTATGCGATCTTGCGGATGATAGATGGGCTTCCCCGTGGCGGCGTCCACTCGACCATCCCTCTTCGCACCCCGCTTCATGCAGTGATCTGTCCAGCGGCCGCCCAGGATGGCGCCCGCCGCGGCGCCCACGGAGCTGGGGATATAAGTCAGACCGACAATCATGACGGGCCAGTCGTAAGGAGGTCGTGAAAAAACCCCTTGCACGGAGATGTTGAGTAAGTAGTTGCTCGCAAAGGTGATGCTCGTGTAGTACACAACGATGAGGATTGGTACGTAGCGCAGCAGCCGCACCGACAGCATGGGGCTGACGAGGACGCCTACGAGAGCCTTGGCATTGCGCGCGGCACTACTGTTCTTGTTGTGCTGCCCCTTCTGCTGCTGCTGCTGCTGCTTCTCATCAACCGCCACCGGAGGCTTGACGCCGAGCTTGTACTTTGTCGACGTCTCCGGCAGCAACACCACCATGGCGGCCCAGACAGCCAGGCCGTAGACGACTAGGAACCACTGGGTGCTGCGCCAACCCCAGCGACTGTCGAGGGCCGCCCCGACAATGGGCGCCGTCAGCGGTCCGAGCATGGGTCCGAGGGAGAAGATGCCCATGGCCCTGCCGCGGTCCTGCGGCTCCCACAGATCGGCGACGGTGCCGGCCCCGACGGCCTGGACGGAAGCGCACGCGCCGCCCGCCAGCAGACGCATGGCGATGAACATGCCGATGCTGGAGCTGACGGCGCAGAGAACGTTGAAGACGGCGAGCAGCAAAAAGGTCACCAGGTAGACGGTGCGGCGGCCGTACGTCTCGGCCATGCTGGACCACCACAGCGGGGTAATGGCAACGGCGAGGGCATAGAGGGCGATGCAGAGGTTGACGACGGTGTGGGAGGTGTGAAAGTATTCGGAAATGGGTTTAAGGACGGCTGTGATGGGATTGGTCAGACTGTGCGTTCTTCATTCAAGTTGTCAACTACCCACGTCAAGCGAGGCGAGAAGAAAGCCATCGAACCGGCACTTGGGTATAAGAGTACCATTTTTTTCTTTATTCCTTCTTTTTTACCGCTGCGCTCGGCTGATTATTTTTTCTTTATTTCTTTCTTTGTTTCTTTATTTCTTTGTTTCTTTGTTTCTTTATTTTTTGTTTCTTTCTTCTTTTTTCTTACTCGCTTCGTCCGACACAGAATTAATAGGAGATGAATAGGGTGCGACTTACGAAGTAAAATGTTGCTCCCTAGCGGCGCAGATAGAGCGGCCAGCGCAACTAGGACTGTCAGCGCCCATTTTGTTGGACGGCTGTACTCTGTGGCATTGCGGATTGTGGGAATGAGCACAAGAGAGGACAGACAGCCCTTTTGAAAGACTTTGTCGGGTTGTTCTTGCGGTTCTTTCTTCTGTGCTTCTTGTACGAGCTCTTTGATGGCAGACTCTGTGTCTTGACCGTGACTCTCGGGCGCATTGGCAGGTCTGCCAGGTTCGTCGCGGGACTGTGCCATAACTATCACAAGCAGCCTAGGGAGACTCAACTGATTGTGGAAGGAAACGACTAAAAATGCGAAAAAAAAAAAAAAAAAGGATAGAGAATCGCACCCAGGTAAATTTGCCCAACTCAAAGATCGAGTTGTTGTTGCTTATATTTGCTACATCTGACTTTTTACCTTATTACGTGGTTGCATGTCGATTGGTTCTAAAAGGGTTTAGCCTCGTACGAAGTGCTTCGGCCGAAATTTGTGGGGCTTCCTCGTACGAAAAAGGCAGGCCGAACAAGATCGGCGCTAGGAGACCGTCGCGACAGCAAACGTGGTGGGCACCTACACAAGAACTTATCGATACAAGGCCTGATAAATCACCAAGTAATTGGTGGTTCCACCTTTGGCTTTTGCGTGACAGAACTCATGTAAATTTAGCGCTAAAATCCACACAGCCCCAGAGCCGTCCTCGAACAGCTAGGTCGACTCTCTCCATATGACGGCCTCGGAGCTTTCAACGTTTCTTAGCACAGGCATTTTAAAGTTCGCCATAACCTACTTCCTACATCTTTCTCACAAGTCTTAAGAAAATGTCTTTAGCTCACTAATCCCCGGCGAGACGCGACTAAATTATCTAACCTTTGTCAGCAGCAAAGGCAGTGCAGGCTCAAAACTCAAACGCGCTTCATTAGCTTCCAGAGAGTGGGTGATTCTATAGTCGGCACACTTTGCTTGTGAGTCCATCTTAGGTTTTTCATCCAATTAATCGCGTTATGCATGACAAGGAGCTTGCTTCTAACATTGACCAACTCCAAGACGCCCAGTTGGGGACTCGTGTTAGAGGTGCCAAGTGTTGACTTTGGGGTTTAAAAGCACATAACTAGCGCTAGTGCAATTTCTATACCTTGAAACTTGGGCATTGCTAAATGCCGCACTACAAAGTCACATTTCCCGAGTTTCTTGTCATGCCCTGTGTGAGGTGGAGGGCCTTGTAGCACAAGGGATTAGAAACTGCATGTAGCACTTCAACGTGAAGAGGCAGTTGTGTCGCACTTGTGTCGCACTTGTGGCCTGATTTCAACCGAAATTAGCTGAATCAGACAACATTTGCTAGGAAGCGCTAAAACGCATAACTATATAAACGCAGGTTAGAAAGCAAATGCAAGTTGGATTTTGACGTTTATCATAGTAACACCGCCCGACGTGACGTCTACCCTGATATACAAGGAGCAGGACAAACCTCTTAGTGCGATAGTATCACTTTTCTTCATTACACTCCGCTTCCGAGGTTGGTTCATCAGGGCAAGTATACACAGCCATTGATATACCAGAGCACTAGGACTATACGACAACCAGGTTACAAAAGGCTCTCATTCTCAATAAACGGACAGTTGGGAGTTGGAGAAACGGGGGTATAGAGGACTTGGTGTGAAAGTGAGTTACAACATCACCGGATAGCGATGCCTCGTTTGCAATGTCCCCGGCCCCAAACGCCGCCAACGCCTCGGCAGATTAAATCTCCCAGCCGGATCAGTTCCATGTTCAATGATCAAATTACGTCCAAAGTGCGATGGCTTCTGTCAATCTTTCGGCCCCTCCGAGAGAATGGTACCGAAAACTCATGGCCACTACCGAAAGAGAAACCTGAAGAAACGTGGACCACAAGTTGCGCAGTATCAAAGACATCCATGTCGACCCAAAACGCAGCTCTGAATGTGCCTCGCCGGGTACCATACTCGCCATATCAGCCGCACGCAACATGTGCCGTGATTTATTCCTGGTTGCTAACTGCAGAGGAATTGAAGCAAGCACGAGGGCTGGCACACAGCCGCAACACAAACCGTACGATGGTTAAAGACACGAACGACTACCGCAATTGGTGACTTTGCATAGCAGCAAAAGTACTTTTGTATCTACAGAATTATATGCTGGACGGCGTTTGTTGGAGTATGTGAATCTAGTGCCGCGGGGAGCACAAGAATCAAGACAAGGGTTCGTTCCAAGGACTACTTTACTTTTCCATTGACAGTTACTATTAGGTGCTCATAGATACGGGCAGAATGATGTGCTTTATGAATATAATCATCATCATCATCATCATCACATATTATTCTGCTCGAAGTAGCTTCTCCTCCAGACACTTTGTAGTTAAAATTTCGCCACCACTAATATTCTCATATTTACTAGAAACGAGTTAAAAATGGAACTTCAGTAATGGGATTGCCTATTACCCAGGCTACTACGATTTTTAATCAAGATTGGGCGGTTTATGGAGGTTTTGTGATGCATTATCTTTATACTCTTTAAAAGTATATATTTATAGAGATATAAGCGCTTAAAGATACTAAATTTTAGTAGCCCGCTTGGAAGCTATAACATGGATAGGATTCACGTTTCGATTCGCCCGCATAGTTCTTCACTATTATATGTATCACCATGGCCGCTGCACAATGGTGCAATTCCGGACCACGCCAGATGTAGTGCTCTCCGTCATACTGACTCAGGCTGACCGGATTCTCCGAGGCCACTGAAAAACCTCTCGCCGTATTTTAAGCGCTAGCTACTAGATGAGAATGCCTGCAAATAACCTTGACTTTGTGCGGATTGAGCCCTGAAAGCCGACCAAACTTAGCTCATGCTACTGTTCATATGCAATTTCAAAGTTGCAACGTTGTGAACATTCAAAGCTTCTCTTATGTGGGCTCTTTAGTCTGTCCTTGAACTCACATAGCTGTAGCATTTACCGTTGTGAGTTGCTTGAACCCTATTTTGTGAAGCTGCACTGACGCGCCTCCGCAGCCCACTTCTGAAATACTCTATTGTTAATGGCGTTAGCGACTAAGGCTGTGCGTTGAAGTGGGTCGTTCGGAGAGGTTGATTTTGACTACTCCGTACGCGGCGTATGGCTTGATGCCCGTGCCCGAAGTGGCTCGAACTCATTGCCGGTTAGCGGGTAGAGCTATGCCACAGCTTTTGCGAATCGGAGGAGATAGTAGCACACACGGTGTACCTACAACTAAATTAATTAGCCGACTATGTTCAGTATACACTTGTTTATAGGTAATTACACGGCTGGCGCGCGTAGGAGTGTTGGAGGCACGGAACGGTAGAACATCGTGATACAAAATACAGCGTGCCGGTGGGATGGAGGTGACAAGGCTCTTATCCAAGGTCTGACTCATGAGTTCAATGCATAATTATCAGCACTCCACATCTCCATATAGGTCGGATTCTTCTCATCGCTGAAAGTATGATACTAGGTAGCGCTGGACGGCCCATCTAGAGTTTGAGTAACTAGTCATCGTACGATCTAGAGATCATACTAGGGGCGTGCAATACCTTATGACCAATACCGCCCTACTCTTATATCCCAAGAGTCTTGTTCCTGTCACTCGTTGAGTAAGATTCTTGAACCGTTTGAACGTGTAAACGATTGTGCCCTTTTTCATCGCAGGTTCTCTATAGCGCTTTTGAGTCCATCAATGGTCGATGTTAGTCTTAATCGACGCCAACACAGGTCAAATCCCGCCTTGGACTATCATTATGCGGCGGGCTGGCTTGGCTCATCTGACCTGACGCTACGACCCAGTAACGCCACCAAATGAGGCGATCTAGGCCACCTCCCCTGTATCCGAAACTTAGCCGCATGGCGGCTAGTAGTTATACTTTCTATTCTAGCAGTCATTAGAGCCGGAAAAAAGTTTTTCTAGATTAAGACGAACATATTTATAGGATTAGTTGCAGATCATATGCAAAACTATTAAGATGATTAAATGTACTAGTAATTAGTTACATCAAGGACTTATTCAACCCCTCTACGAGAATGGAATAGGCCTAATCGAAATTCCACGGCTAGAGGGTGAGATGTAAGACGGTGATGATGATTATGGGCTATGTTTTGACTAGTAAGTATTAGACTGGGTAGACGCAGTTATTCTTTTTTCCCACCCCGTACATGACGGTACCTTATTCCGTCGTTCGTTCAACCGTTTGCAATAATTTTCAGCTGTTTGAACTATCAAAGAAATCTGGGGCTGTTTGAATGGGTTGTCCATGTATGAGCGCTGCCAAGGCATACATACTAACGCATATACCTGGTGGCTGTGGGCGCGTGGTAGTCTTGATAAAGAAATACGTCTGCAGTCCGACTTTCGAGAAATCCACGTCAGCAACCAGGATAAGGATTTACCTGTTGTATGTAATACTAGGACCATGTTGATGTCGGGACCTGTGTTGATGTCGGGACCGAATGCTGCCATCGGGACCGAGTGCAGCTATAGGAAGTATGTACTAGTGCCGAGACCGGGCTTTGTGGGATTTTCTGCTTTTAGGGCCTAGAGTTTAAGCGGAACTGTACTAGATGGCGTAAGTCTGTATAAGTGTTTTATACCGTCCCTCGTTTCACACTTGCGGAACTTTGATTTATTTAATGCTTAGTTCCGAATAGGCCTCGACCACTGCCCTGCAGAATGACTAGTTAGGTTACGATGCAACTAGATTAGTTGCGCGGCCACGATCCGCAAACACCATCCCTCTAGCAACTTCAAAGAGAAGAAAGAATCCTTTTATCCCCAAGTCTTGTGAAACCACCCGTGCCAGCTATGAGTCTTAATTTGAAACTGACCCTGCCACCTTGGCACTATTTAGTAACACTGTATGTCGTATAGTCTCACAGCACCCGTCATTGTTGTAATAGCCTGACAGGCAGCATTTGGCTCCGTGGTGAATGGCAGGTGAGTTGATCTGCCGTTGCTGCGCCAGTACTCGGGTCCACTGTCACCGACTTATAAAGACATCTTTCTATGGCAGCTAGAAGTAGTAGTCTGAGTCGTGTGCAGGAAAACTGATTATCATACCCATACTTGCATAGACCTTGACTCAGAGATAAAATTAGCCCTAATATACGACATGATAAATCGTACGAGTAGTGTAGAGGAGAACAGTTCATCATGTCTAAGTTGACAGCTTATACGGTTTTTTATTTATATATAAGTATATATATATA
>JAPFRM010000912.1:0-11906 GCA_030778325.1 Beauveria medogensis | reverse complement strand
GCATTTTTTTGCGTTTTATACACTGGCCCACCTATTTTTTTTTTTTTTTTTTTTTTTTTTTTTTTTTTAAAAAAAAAACAAAGTACTTGGTACGGCATCCGCTTGGCCAAAAAGGCAGCATCGGAGCGGTGACAAACCTTTTGGGCCATTGCTGCGGCCGTTTTGCATTGATGCCTAGTAGGCAGGCCGTTGGGCGTTTTTCATCGCCATCGGAGAAACCAGGCTTCTTTAGTTACAGATTAGAGGTGGTGAGCAGGCGTGAGCTGGGGGAGCCGGCTTTGTCCATTAGGGTCCATTATTAGGCGACACCTGTCAAAGGTTTTAGTCCAAACGACCAAAGCGAGTCAGCTCGGTGTATCGGGACGCACAGAGCCTCCTGTATCTCTGGTCTAGCCTCCCTGTGTATACAGATTACAAGTCACCACATTGCGATAACGAGCACGTCCTGTGTCCCTTTCCAGGTTGACGGAAACGCACAGCACGGGACCCGGGTACATGCAGCATATTTTCCCAACGTCAAAATGAATGCGACGCCGATCCTTGAGGCTTTGACGGTGACGGGCCACCCACCTCCCTCGCCGCCTCCGGAGAAGTGACGGCGCAATGAAGACACGGGGCGCCGCCGGGGGGGCGAGATGGGGGGTGTGCATGTAGCAAAAGTACCTTGGGTTTGTGGAGAGACGGCGGGCGGGCGGCGGGCTTGGCTCGCACCTTTGGGACATTCGTGGGCCATTCATACAGTACAGTGGCAGACAGGTTGTTATTATTCGAAGAAAGGACTTTTTGGCTTCCCCAAGCTGCGTAATAATAGACGACGCGCATGGCCGACGAGTGGCGACCCCATGTAAATGCAGCAGTCTTGCAGCAGCTGCGCTGTATGTATTTGTTATTTGTTGTTGGGCTTGATACAATCAATTTTTTAATTTTTTTTTGCCCAGCTCGCAAGGCTGTGAGCCTCCTTCTCCGGGCTGGGCTGGGGGCGCAGGGTTACATTCCAGCCCTTTCAAGTCTGGGCTGAGCAGAGACCAGTAATCCGTACAAAGAGGCAAAAGGTAACATTTTCAGCTGCATCTCCGGAGCAAAACTACTTCTTCGTTCCGCGCACAACAAGCTTTTACATTGTTGCACAAATGTATACGTATGATTGGATTGGGTCCCGGGGGCGAAATGGATTGTGCCAGCTGTCATCAGCTTTTCGACGCAGCGAGGTCCGCGAGGAACAACGGGTCGCTGCACGCACACCCCCTAGTTCAACAACGAAGAAGAAGGAGGAGAAGAAGAAGAAAAATGCTGTTTATAATATAGTTATTACGCCAACATTATCACTTTGCAACATAATAGACCCTGGGGCAAACTACTTTTTTTTTTTTTTTTTTGCGCACTTTTGTGCCCCTCTTCCCCATATTCTTGAGGTCGGAGCCCCATGACATCTGTCGTCATCGCCCAGCCCTGATTACGACCAGGCTCTAGTAATAGCCCTGCTGACGGCTGGCTTGGTCGTGTCAGCATTATGCCTAGAACGCCCGCCCAATGAGAATAACAATCGCGTATTATTATACTTTATTGGAATTTGATTTGGTGACATCTCTCTTGATCTCGCCATCTCTACACCGACAAGACCGACAGAAAACCTTCAGCTGTTCCCGAGTAAGACCTACAGGTGAACAGCACACAAAAATCGGTCCCCACCATCTTTACTATACAGAGCTTCCTAATGTAGCAGTTGATTATTTTGAATTTGGACCATGTAACATGCAAGAATGTCTCTTTGCTACTTGAGGGAGCTGGTTCTGCCCCGTGGTGTTGATCTTACAACTTACTGATAACTACTCGAGCCCACGGTCGGCATCAGCAGGCCAGCTTTTGCAGCATTTGCTTCAGCGGCTTAGCCTACTGTAAGCACGTGGAATTTGTGCACCTCGGCCCGCCCGCCACAAGGTTCCTTATTACAAACCATATTAGTACAGGCCACTAAGAATCGCCCACTCGCCGCTGCGAGTCCCCCGCAAAGCTGATTGACGCCCTATAACTCGCTATTATATAGTTTCCAAGCCGAGTTCAGCTCATTCTGGCAGACATAGAGTGATTCATATCTACAGCCATGTACGACATGAAGCATAGCTGGACTTTTCCAGGTTTCTTTGTATTTTGCATCAAGTTGCGGCCGTTTTCGCACTGGGTGCTTTCGCCGAGTCTGCATCTCACTGTCAATTTTGGCAATGTTAAATTCGCAACGTCAACGTCATAAAAGGTATCAGAAGTTTTCATTCATACTACAAACAGCTACTAATCCTCTTGCTAATACGAATTGCAGTCTTTTTTTTTTTTTCCAGCCAAAGTCGCGCCTTTAATCGTTGGTCGCCGCATCACGGCTATTGTACCACGGAAACATGGCCCGCAGCTTCTCCCAGAGCCAGTACCCCGTCGCATTGTCGTTGCACCACGTCTCTCCGCCGCCCAGGAACCGACGCATGCCATTGACATAGCTCAGACATCCCTCCTCCTCCTTTTCAAGCAAGTCGTTGCGAATGCCGCCCTTTTCCGTCTCCCACTGGCAAATGGGCACGCCAGCCACCTCGCGCCCGTAAAACTTTTCGTACTTGCGGACTGACAGCTTCGCCGCCCGCACCACCGAGCTATCCGAGGCATCCGCCGCGACGACGCAGCGCTGGTCCAGGATCCGCATGGCTTCCATGTACTCGACGAGCGAGCCGGAGCCCCATGAGCCCAGGTTGCATATGTAGGCGACGGTGCCGTTGTACAGGGCGAAGCGCGCCGAGTTGGGCGGGATCCAATACAGCGGCGTGTAAAAGAGGCGGTTGGCGGCCGCGTGTAGGTTGTCGACGGTCAGCGTGTGCGTCTCGTTGCGGCAAAATGGTCGAAAGCCGGGAAACGGCAGCTTTTCGGTCAGGAATGTGCGGCTGGGATACTTGTCGTCGCGCGGGACGAGGACAGCGTCGTCGCATGACCCCCCGGAGCAGCGGCCGCGCTTGGCGACGGCGGGGGCAGCAATGTCCATTCGCTTGATTTTTGGGTCTTGTTGGGGACTGGTCTGCTTTTCGACTTGGTAGACGCCATCGGGAAGAGTATCAGGTATCGTGACAAAGGCAGATACACAAGTCGCGTATACGAGAACTGACACACTGGTGAAAATCTTCATCGTTGCGGCGATAGCTGACGGCACCAGGCATGCTTTGGGGTGTTGTAACACTGCAGATGAACAAAATCCATTGTTTATAAAATGTTGCTCTTTGAATTAGACCATGGGCATGTTTTTTTGCCAACATTTTGTGGCGTAATTCTATGTAAACTCAAATAACAGCCACCACTTACACCAAACGCAACACCCTCACTCTGCCGCCACTTTGTTCTCGGTACGCGCCTCAATTTTCTGTCAAGTATACAATTTTGATCAAAACTCGAGCGTCATATCCTAGTAGCTTTTGCCGATGCTACCCAGATCCTTCAAGTGAGAGAGCTTTCAGCTATAACCTACCTGCACGTGGGCTCGTCGCTGGCGCTAGGCACGGGAACTGATGGTCATCGGGCCGGGCTAGCTAGCACGGCACCCCGATGCAGCCCTGTGGGAGGGCTCGCTTCCCCGATTCTGCAGGCCTGACAGCTTGTTCATTTATAAACTAACCAAGATGACGTGTAAAAAAAAAAGTTCATATTTCCTCTGTCGTTACATGGTCGCGGTGGCCTTGCCGAGCTGAAAAACTTGACAACAAACAGGAAATAAGAAATGATTTTAGTCACGATGGTGACGAAACCGACGGAAAAAAAATGATAGATATGAAACAATACGAGGGAAACGAGACACAGAGCCGCACGTCGACGAATCAAACATCTTGCTTGTATCTGCGACAAACTCGATCAATAGGATCGTGATTCACAGACTGCGCCATAGTAGCAGCACGATTTTGTTCAAGGAGGAGGGGTGTACCCAGATCGCTAGAATCGTATTTCGCATTTCAGCCATGTTCTTTTTTGCCTTTTTTCCCTTGTTTCTCCATTGCCGATTTTTAATCCGTCACCGGGTAGCCACCAGATCTCGTGCTTGGTACACGCAGTCGCCACACCAAACTCAAACGCCGGAGAAACAGAATTAGCACTGTGCTGTGGCTGTGCTAACGTTGCACACCCATATTTCCGTTGCTCTCATCTTTTCCTTGATTTCAACACGCTAGGGTAGATCAGCCGAAATATTTTCACATACAAATTAGTTAAAGCGTTACATTTGGATAGCAGTTGGGCAGGCAACGGGGGCAGCTGGGGTCGGAATTCGCGCGGAATCTGTTTTTGGATGACATGGGCATCTGGCCAGAAGGTACAGATTAGTGACGCTGCAATGACGATCATCAACATTTGCGCATCAAGTGGCCATCGCAAAAATGGCTACATTTCAAATTCGCATCTGTTCGAGACACATCATTACCACCACAGCATCGTCACAACCGCGTCACTTAATGCCGAGATTTGAGTCTTTGTCCATTAGAGTCAGCACCAATGCAAGTTTCACCCATCTACGTAGCTGTAACAACAGATTATTATGGCAGCAAACGACACTAATTATAGAATATCTATTACATATCATACTAAAATGATTATTCCACCGTTCCCGACGGCTAATTAATTCCGCACATCTACAACTACAGCACTGGACCGGTCCACGTCTCGCGGCGCAAGCGAACGTACCAGGATTGTTTGTGCGGAAACGATAATTGCCTTTCTCGACCGAATCCAGACTCGTCCAAGTGTTTGAGGATCCTGTAGCTACGTTAGCCTCAATCTTGCTCGCGATACCCATCATATGGTGGGCTAGACAAACGTACCTCTCGTTATCAATTCTCGGCTCCAAGCAAACGTTCATGGTTCTCATGTCCGTCGTGAGGCACCAATGTACCAAGCCCGTCATCCACTCCGAAGCCCGCCCCCGCGCCCATTCTTCGCCTACCATTACATGCAGGCCTCTATCGAAATCGCCAGCCTCTCCACCAAGCACCTTGCCCAGAATATCTTCCTTGACCCAATAGATTTCAAAGTATGCAAAAGGCACACCGTCCCAGAGACCAATTGCCGGGAAAGAGTGCTTCAACTTGACAACAGTAGGTAAGAATTCGGGTGTAAACTTGCCCCAAAATGCGCTGACACGGGGCTTGGCGAACCACGACTCGAGCAACTGTGTATCAGAGAGGCAGGCTAGCTCTGGGTGATCTGGCGGATTCGGCCCCATTGGTCCAAAGTATGGCACAGGCTCTGGTGACAGAGAAGCCACGCGAAAAGATAGATAGCGTCCGACTGATGGGACGAAGCGTGAATAAAATATCTCACCCATACGAGGCGGCTTGGGCCGCAGCGGGTGTCGTAGATTGTCCGTAAACGTGTACTGCAAGGTGAGCGGCGGATAGTAGGTTGGTAGATGAGACGTCGAAAAGAAGGGCGTAATTGGGTGTGCCGTTGACACCCCGGCCGAGATGTTGGTCGGAGTCGGGGCTCCCGGCAAGTCGTTGTAGAGTCTCGCGACCCCTGGTTGGGGAGACATTGCCCTCACCGCAAGGTGAGTCGCGCCCTGTGCCACTGGGGAGCCGGGACGACTGTCATTGGGTGACCCTGACGAGCCCGGCCAAGGGGACGGAGCTTTGACGGGCTTGAGCGTGAATAGAAACAAGTTTGGCGGCAGCTGCCAAAACATGCGTTGGGAAACAAACATGTTGGACCACGTCTCGTCACTATCATCGAGACTGGTACCGACATCTGTTGACTCTGTGGCTAGCAAGCCCATGCGCTCAAGCTTGGGGATCAGATTGCGGCCGCGTAGCACGCCATCGCGTTGAATAGTAATGCGCCATTCACCTATGGGCTTTGCAGACTCTGGCGTTTCTTGGGACGCTGCCGTGCTCATGCGCGGTGACGGTTCACGTTGGTGGAAATACCAGTACAAGCTCACCCACAGAATCATGGCGATCTGTCGGGTCGGGCTCGCAGGCGGGCCATATTCTTGGGTCGACGGTGTTGAGAGAGAGGATATGAAGAGCGTGTCGTTTTGACGTGTCGGCTGAACAAACGGCCGAACTCTTTTCTTGCGCTTCTGCGCGGAGCCATCCCCAGCGTCCACGGCGGTGGCGTGACCATCTCCAGCAGGTTGCGCGTGGCCCTCTCCATTCACCGATGCTTCGGATCCATCTTGGAATACAATCCTTTCTTCTTCAGTGTGTATCACAATGTTCCAGCCGACGGGGAAATGTGCCGCGTGAGTGAGATCGTTGCTCTTGAAGGCAAAACCGCCAAATACGGGGCTAACTGTGAACGTCTGCCCATCGGGCAAGTAGACGGTCTCGAGTGTCATCGAAGAAGCTGAGTTGCGGGCGCTTCAGCAGTGTTAAAATGTGCTCTATCACCAACCAGACTCTCTTGGATGTGAGAGAAATGAAAACACTGAGCGGCGGTCAAACAAAACGTTGCGTCGACTGAGGGCTTATTAGTAACCGTCGTTCCTCCCTCAGGTATGAAAGCGGGGGCGGGGTCTCAGAGGAAATAACAGCGGCGCGGTAACTACGGGTTGACAGTAGTGCGGTTCCGGTTGTCCAATTAGGACACGGGTGAAATAATCCGACAATGAATATTGGATGATTCATTCAATTTATCTGCATAGCGACCCAGCGGCTCGTCCCGAACTCCATTGCTTGGAAGGCCTGGTTGTGATGGTGACCATCTTCTCCACCGCAAGGGTCACTCGGCGGCTTAGCGATTGGAGCTCCGGCAGTAATGCCGCCTGAGTAATGTGGACAGGAGATTGGTGAAACCACAGCCCTTTGGCACATTGAAAGCCAGATTGGGAAAGACTAACCGATGCATGGGACTGTCTTTGCATCCAGAGCCTACAACTACCTGATTGAGGCGTTGGCCAAATTTCTCTCCAACATTTTCTCGTGAATGTGGGGGCGGAATAGGGCAGTATCACGCGTTGATGCTATAGTAGCCTGTTTTACCTGTGGGAAACACAAAAACAAAAGTTCCAGTATGGTGTGCTTTTCGATCTCTATCGAGCCTTGAGGGCAAGGCTAATAATTCTATGTAGTCCTAGTAGTACATGCCGTGCTCAACGATTCAATGTTGTTCTTTGGGTCGCTCCTGTTTCGCGTCTCGCTTCCGGCTCTTTTTATCGTCGTCGTCCTCCTTGTCTCTGTTCTTGGCAGTCTTTGTCTTCTCATCTTCGTTTTCCAATGCCTCCTTCACCTCCCAGCCACCCAAGTCTTTGACCTCCTCCCATTCAACATCATATTCGGACGCAATGATTCTGAGTTCCCGTCGTAGTGCATTGGCTTCTTGGACCAGCTGCTCCCATTTTCCAATGTTGAATCCTCGCTCCAGATAGAGTGCGTTCTGGCGCTTCGACACTGTGACATTCATGGCAGCTTTGTAGCTCAGGTCTCGACTGATAAATAGAAACCACAGATAACCCGCCATGATGGTTGTAAGCCCTGCCAGATAGGTTATTGGCTCAACAAGATCCCATCCCATCTCCGTATGGAATGTCACGTAA
This sequence comes from Beauveria medogensis, assembly GCA_030778325.1. Lineage (NCBI taxonomy): Eukaryota > Fungi > Ascomycota > Sordariomycetes > Hypocreales > Cordycipitaceae > Beauveria > Beauveria medogensis. The sequence goes on along the minus strand of JAPFRM010000912.1, from coordinate 4,360 downwards.
TAGACTGTGGCCCACCAAGACGCCAACAGACCGAAACCGCCTTTGGCGAGGCGATACGCGCTCTTGTGGGCAATCTCATCGCACTCGTTCTTGAGTCGAGACATGGCATCAATCTGCTCGCACATTCGTCGGAGCCTCATGCGCATATAATGTGTGCGATCCTTGAAACTGGGGACTGCGACGTGCAGCTTCTCTGAAACACCTTCAATATCGACAGCGAATTCTTTGCCGCGCGCAGCATCGCGGATGAAATCGCCGACTTCAGTACTAGAGCTCCATCTTACCCAGCTCTTGTTTTTGTGGGCAGGACCCTCATGCCCGAGACCTGAAGACGAGGCAACGTTACTAGCCTTTGCACCAGTCTGCTTGGGGATGGCCTCTTTGTCCACCTCGGCCCAAAAATCAACATCCGGCGTCTTTTCCTTCTTCTCCAATTGGAGCGGAGGGAGCTCTGCTTGGATCAGCCGCTCAAGATATGATAACGGTTGATGTGGGTGAATCAGTAGAGCAAGAGGAGGAGTTGACTGCTTGTTCTCTTGTATTTTCTCAAAATGTTGTTTATTGATGTGCTCTTGTCTAGCATCAAAAGGTAGAGGAAGTACAAGCTTCAAAAGTCGCGTCGGGGTCGTCAAGATACGTCCTATAGCAGGGTGTCAGCATAAAGGGCGTAGCAGTTGTCAAGAGGCGCGGCACGATGGACGCACCCTTTGTGTCTGTATCTTTGGTGGCCTCGGCCTCGTTTAATTCCGCTTCCTTTCGGACGGCAGACTCGTGAGGTTTTTCCCGCTGATATACTGTGGCGGTAGATGCCCGCGCCACTTTGGCAAAGTTTCTATCGTAAACCGACGTACCGGCGCCCCTATATCGAGAGGAATTCCAACTCTTTCCGGTCGCAATATGTCTGGGGGCACACGAGTGGACGTGCTTGGTCTGTTGCAGGGCATGACACCCTGGTCCGGCCGACCCAACGACTTGTTTACGCAGCCGGCAGCCAGCGGCAGCGCGCATCGCCTCCCTCTCGAGTGCTCTGCTCATCGCGTCGGTCGGCCTGCGTGTCGCCAGATACAGAGGTGATTGTGCAGACAAAGTCTAGTTCGAACGGCCCCCATTTAGACGTGCGGGAGGCTGGGTAGATAAAAGGCTCATGCACGCCTTGCACACGCCTTGCATCTTGTCATTAGAGCCCAGCTATGACGTCAAATGGCCAAGATCAAGATCGACCCACCAATTATACAAGGAGTTCAGTACAACCAGACTAGCCATCTTGCGACACAAGCACCTTGGTTCAACGGGGAACTGTTGAGCGGCTAGCCCGAAATTAGCTAAAATTGCATTTTCTCTACAAGGAATTCAATTTCTAACAGTTTGTCACTTGCTCCTTTTTCGGCGGCTTTTGGTTGCCATTCTCGACAGCTGTCGATATAGTCCCCGCTGAAATTACAGTGGGAATGGTAGCTAATTCAGAGCAAATCACCACCAATACCACATGCAATAGGCAAGGTACCTAGGTACCTACTGCTCGGAACTACCTGGAGGCACTGTACCATCTTCACATGAGATACTAACTAGGTACGGCTTACCCATTCAACCGGCATGCTGTAGACAGTAGCAGGCAAGAAGTAGTAAGAAAGGTTAATACAAGAAAGCAGAAAAGCTACAGTATCGAATACACCAAACTCAATTTTCGCAAGAATTTACCCGCCGTTGTTCGCGTAACAGTCTCAAAGGGGCAATCCAATTCAGCCGCCAAACCTTGTAAGCCACAGCGCATAGTAAATACCTTTTGAGGAGGCAGCCGCCACACAGATTTAACTCTTGAACATCGAATGAGCAGAATGAGAAGCTCCAGTAATATCAAACCCGCGTGTAGCATTTGACGGTAGCGCCACCTGAAATACAGCAATTGAGCTGCACTTCGTGACCATGCCATGGCAAGTAAACACACTTCCAAGAAGCGCACTCTGCTACGCGCCACGAAACCATGATGTTTTTCGCATCGACAGAGGAATACCTTAGAAAACTATTTAACCAGCAGAATCCTCATTCTCAGCTCTCTTTCCTTCTTTCCTATCATCTTCTTTCAACTATCAATTCGAAATACGCATTCCCGAAACCCTCTTGTTCACAGATAACTCACTTCACACGACATCATGGACCCTTCCAATGAGCCAGAGGTTCACCCGTATGCGGATACAAGATACCCAAGCGAAGAAGAGGGCACGTCAGCTGGCCAGCTCCGAGGCCCATACGCCATGGTCGACAGAGACTATCAACCGATTGACGTGTCTTCTCCGTTCATTGACGACTGGACAGATATCGATGTGTCATCGGACAATTCGATTTTCTGTTCAGATGTCTTCCAGCTTGATCTCAACGATACCTCGGAGGCACAGCCCACTGCCCGAACAGCTCAAGATGTGTCTGGTTTGAATGATTTATCTAGTCAAATCGGGGCAACGGTATTTCCTTTCAACTCAGCGATTGACTTGACTGAGTTGTCACCGGACGATTCTATTTCCTGCGCGGATATTTCCGAGCTTGATCTCAAAGATACTTTGGAGGCACAGCCCACTGCCCAAACAGCTCAATATGTGTCTGATTGCGATAATGATTTATCTAGTCAAATCGGAGCAACGGCATTTCCTTTCAACTCAGCGATTGACTTGACCGAGTTGTCACCGGACGATTCTATTTCCTGCGCGGATATTTCCGAGCTTAATCTCAACGATGCTCTGAAGGCGCAGCCCCCTGCTCCAACAGCTCGGGATGCATCTGATTGCGATATTTCATCTGATCAAACTCAAGCAAAGGCAAATCCTTCTGTTTCAAATCCTTCTGTTTTGGACACTTCGGATCTTGAGTTTGAATTGAAACTGTTGTCTGCCGAAATTTGGGAAACGGTGCATGCTCCTTCGTCGGACATTCCAGATCCGAACGATGCTGCGCAAGCGCAGCCCACTGCCCCAACAGCTCATCCTGCCTCTAATCGGGATAGTTCATTTGATCGAACTCGGGCAAGGACGACCTCTTCACTTGTTTCAGACATTCCGGATCTCAGAGATACTTCGATGCCAAAGTCCACTGCCAACACAGCTCATGTTGTGTCTGATTTGGGATACTTGAGTGAACAAATTTTGGCAACAGCAAGTCTTCTTGTCATAGCTCGTCGACGTTTGGCAGCGACAGCCTCTTCTGCTTCCAGTATTCCATCTCGTTCACGGTGGGAAGCCGCAAATCCTTCTGCATACAACAGCTCACCCTCTCAACGTTGGGCAACGACGACTACTTCTGCTTCCAATATTCCATCTCATTCACGGTGGGAAGCGGCAAATCGTTCTGCTTGCAACAAGTCATCCTCTCAACGTTGGGCAACGACAACTACTCCTGCTTCTAATATTTCATCTCATCAATATCAAGCAACGGCAACTACCTCTGCTTCCAACTTTTCATCCAGTCAGTTCTGGGCAACAGCAACTACTTCTGCTTCCAACCGTTCATCTAGTCAACGTCAACGCTGGGCAACAACAACTACTTCTGCTCCAACTCGGCTAGCTGCTCCTGCTCCGACACATCCTTTTATGGAAACGCCAACTTCTACGCAGAGAATTTGGCCAAATCCTCTTGGTTCAGAAAGCTGTTCGGCCGAGTCATGGACAGCTCCTACTGGTTCGACAAACCGTTCAACCGAGCATTGGCCAGCTCCCGACTCTTCGAAAAGGGAATGGGGAGCTGCTTATGTTCCAAGCACGGCAGTGAACGAAAATCCAGTTCTGCCATTTGATCCAATCTGGTATACGCCTAGCAGCATCCGAGACTTTAAGCCACTCCCGGTTCCGCCTCCAACGTATGGAAATGGGGGGTTGCCTTCGACAGAGCCTTCTTCATCAGAGAACTTGGTTCCGGATGTTGCAGACGATACTTTTGATCCGGTGCAAGCCATTAACCCGGCGGCGGCATCAGGCCATGTCTTGCCGAAGATCGAACCCCGCCGAACGATTTACGATTTCGTGGCAGCCATTGGCGCGTACCTACGTCCTTTTCTCAACTTCTGAGTAACCCCCGCAGAGGATCTTCAATTCGCGAACCCCCCCCCCCAAAAAAACATTTGAAAAAAAAAACACGGAAAAACAAAAGACGAAAAAAAAAGACAGTTTTGAACAGGCAAAGAGTTGGGATTGCAGGTCATGTGGGCAGCGATTTGGGTACGAACTTGTTTTACGGATGCTATCTGTTTTGGTTGAGGTGGGTGCATTTTAATTGGTAACTAGGGTTGAGATGACGGACTTGAGGATCGTTTCATGGTGATGTTTGCTTGCTCTAGAATGTAGTTCAACAAATGAAAAAAAAAAAACCGAAAAAA
>JAPFRM010000910.1:0-16078 GCA_030778325.1 Beauveria medogensis | reverse complement strand
GGGGGAGGGAGGGGGAGGGGGAGGGTTCTTGCAGGACCTATTCATGTCCGTCAATTCCGCGGACAAACCCTTTTCCGCGCTTCCACCCGTGTGTGTGTGTGTGTGTGATCAAGTTTTCGTATCTTGTTGTCGCAGGGGGCCACGCGAGGAGAGAGAGAGAGTTGTATTGTTCCTATTTGCCGACAAGTTATAACGAGGCAGTGCAAGGCCATAATTTACATGCGGGTAGGCTTGCATACCGGCCATATTACCCGCAAATAGTGGGCTTCTTTGCTGCACATGTAAAGTATAAAATTGTTTGTTCCCTCTCTGTGATGCGGCATCGCCAGAAGAGAGAAAAAGGGCTGGTCTATAGAATCCAACTTCCCGGTCGATAACTATCAACGCGGGACATGATTCGCCTTCATATCCACAGCGAAATATTCCCACCTACAAGTTTTTGCTGGGGCGTATCCAACTTGCCAGCACGCTTAGACTTGATTACACTTAATCACCTTGTTTCGCTTCGTCCATGTAGTTACTCTGCTCAAACGCGTCGCAGATCACGGGAGCCCTTTTCAGGCCATGGTGTTGCAAAGCCAAGTATCCCTACGTCACTCAGAGTCCACATCAAGCAATCAATGCCCAAAGAAAGCAGCCATGCTGCTTGTGTACGACTCATACCCTTGCCACCTACAAGCTGCAAGCCTTTAAGCTCCGTTATACCGCCACTCACTCACATGGACCACATCTAATTACCCCAGCCTCTTGTTTTTCTGTTGCCTGCTATTAGTCGACTACCTTCTCGGCAAGATCCGTCTGCTTTCAACTTGCAGTGGCTTCATTCTGGCATGCTGACCCTGGAAGCCTTAGCTCCTCTCTCTTATTGACTGGGAGGGCCGACTGGCTGACAGAAACTGCTCTGCTGGTCACATGCGATGCGGGTCGTGGAATCATTTGCAGCCATTTTTTTTTTTTCCTCTTCTTTTTCGCGGAAGCTTCCGACTATTGTATAGTTATCGTATTCCTTTCAAGAGCCACAGGCTGGCCCGCATGAACCAGTCGGTATTTTTGAGCCATGTACCACTGTGGACAGCTGTGGATTGCTCGAGATATTACCATGCCGCCCACTGCACTAATATCGCCAAAAGAATCCGAACTTGACGCGATGAGAGGAAACTGTGGAAAGAGACATGCACCCCGTGTGGATACATGCCAGTTAAATATTCAATAGAACAGAGCAGAAACCCATATTCTAAAGTCCATGGCGGAAAAAAAATTCATCCCATCGCTATGACAAAAAACTAGATCGTTGTAAAATAAGACAAAAAAGAAAACAAAATGCATCCATCATACAAGCGCACACAAGTACCATGGCCTTGAAGCCCAATTTCGCAGGCTGAATAGTGATGCGTCACTCCCATACTCACTCGCGCAAACATTCGTGTACGCTCATAGTCGGCTTTCGATGCCTGCAAAGTGGCTATCCGCAGCCCAATGCGAGTACGGCCATACGACTCGAATTGCCTCCCAGACGTGGCTATAGAGATTGCTGCGTGTTAGTGCATCATTTCTTCATAGACGTCAAGATATTATGGGACGAGTCGCACACAATGTGCAACAGTTGACTTACCTCACATGAATGATTTCCAAGCCATCTTTGACTTCCTGTGGAAGATCTTTCGCTTCCTTCTTGTTTTGCGCAGGAAGGATGACCGTCTTCACACCAGCTCGGAGAGCACCAATAAGCTTCTCCTTGATGCCGCCAACCGCAGTCACGCGACCGCGCAGCGAGATCTCGCCCTGTATGATAACTGTGTTAGTAATTGTTGCTGAGCAAGATATATTGCGTCTCTTACCGTCATGGCCATCGTAGGAGGTACTGGCTTGCCAGAGAACAGGGAAATGAGAGCAATAGCCTGTCCAATACCACTGCTGGGCCCGTCTTTCGGGATAGCACCAGCGGGACAGTGCACATGAATGCTGCGATTCTTCATGACATCAGCAGAAGGATCATGCGTGAGACCAAGCTCAAATGCGTGAGCCTTGACCCAGGTGAGTGCGACCTCGACGCTCTCCTTCAAAACAGTACCGAGCTTTCCCGTGAGTTGAACAGTTCCCCTACCCGGCATGTCGGCGATTTCGATAAACAGGATGCTTCCATTGCCGCCGGTGCTGTAGGCAACCAAGCCAGTTACAATACCAGGCCGGCTCGTCTTCTCTGCAATCTCTTCTTCGTACTTTTCAATACCCAGAATATCTTCCAAATCTTCCACAGAAAGCTCACGCTTGTAGTTGTCTAGGCGACCGCCGTCTTTAGCCTCTGCATACTGCACAGCCTTGGACCGACAGACTGAACCGAGCTCGCGCTCAAGGTTTCGTACACCAGCTTCGCGAGTGTACGACTCGATGACCTTGGATACGACATCCTCGTTAAAGATGACCTGGTCCTCCGACAGGCCATTGGCGCGAATCTGCTTGGGAACAAGATGTTGCAACGCAATGTGTCTTTTCTCGAGCGTTGTGTAGCCGGGTAGGTAAATCATCTCCATGCGATCCAGTAGAGGTGCGGGAATAGTATCCAAATTGTTCGCCGTCGCAATAAAGAGAATCTTGGACAGATCAATGGGCATTCCAATGTAGTGATCTTGGAAAGTATGGTTCTGCTCAGGGTCAAGAACCTCGAGCATAGCAGCCGAAGGATCACCATGGACACTGGCCATGCCAATCTTATCGATTTCATCGAGTAGGAACACCGGGTTTGCGACTCCAACCTTGCGAAGTCCTTGGACGATGAGACCAGGCATAGCGGCGACATAGGTACGCCTGTGGCCGCGAATCTCGGCCTCGTCGCGGACTCCGCCAAGTGAGATGCGGTGGAACTTGCGACCGAGGGCTGTAGCGACTGATTTAGCCAAGCTAGTTTTTCCGACGCCGGGAGGTCCGATCAAGAGCATGATGGGCGACTTGTCCGTCATCTTCTGCGACTTGAAAAGCTCCAGTTGCGCGGCCTCAGCGTCAGACTGCTGGTGCTCTTGCTCAGCATTCGGGCTGGGTTGGTGAACAAGGGCCTGCTCCGACCGAAGCTTCTGTTCGACTTCGTCGTTGATGGATTGCTTGAGACGAAGGACGGCGAGGTACTCAATCAGTCGCTTCTTGACCTTTTCCAGTCCATAGTGATCGTCGTCCAGTTGTTTCCGCGCTCGCGTTAATGTGTCGGGCCCAAGCCTGTCATCCGTGACGGCGGCCCAGGGAACCTCCGAAAGCGTCTCCAGCCAGTTGCGAGTGACCTGATACTCTTGATTCATAGGCATCATCTTCTGCAAACGACGAAGCTCTCTGTCAACTGCCTTGGCAACTTCTGGTGGGAGCTGAGCATTCTGAAGCTTCTTCTTGAGCTCATCAATCTCGCTGGCTTCTTGATCCTCGTTGTCATTGCCGCCCTGCATATTACCACCTGGTGGTGGCATGAAAGACATGCCCGGCAGGTGTTGGGGAGAGTTGGGTCTTCGGACCTGGTTTTCGCCCAATCGGTCGAGGATCTGAACGGGGACAGAGGTGAAGGTTGTGATCTTGAAGTTGTTCTTGATACCTCCAACCTGGCGTTCGAGAAGCTCGATAACCTTTGTAATTCTAACCTTGACATCGAGGGCAGCCAAGACACCGAGTTTCTCCTCGTGGCTGGCTTCGACAAGGTTGGCCATAAAGTCGGCCAACAATCCAGCTTCTTTGATCTCTCTTCGCATTATGAGCAACTCGAGGCGTTTAGTGACGGTAGGTGACAGCGTAGGACCGGCCTTGGTGCGTGGTAGCATGGAAGAAATCCGCAAAATGGTGATGAGTTCGCGGGATTGCGCCTTGAGTAGGGCAAAAAGGTCCTGAAGCTGCTTATCGGCGATATCGACTAAGGAGAGGCGGGTATTAGCATGGTCATGGTTTATGATACATGGCGGCCATATGTAGGGCACTCACTGTCATCATTGAAGTATGTTACTTGGCCTTCAAAGTACGGGCGCTCCCGTATGATGGCATCGATTCGAATGCGTGATGTTCCCTCGACGCGCAAGGCGAACTCGCCGGCACCTCGGCCATCGATGCCGATGATCTTGGCGGCGACTCCAAAGTGGTACAAGTCGCCTTTCTTGGCGGAACCCGGGTTAACGTCTTGGATAGCAGAGGTGTCAACTTCCTCGCCGTTGCTGATCAAGAGCTGGCCGTTGGGGCCGACAAAGGGCGAATTGACGGGAACGCAGGCGATAGGGACGCTATCGATGCGACCGTCGGGGCCTTTGGAGGCGGCGCGCTCGTAGACATGTGCGAGCAGAGCGGCGACATCGGGACGGCTAGACGTGACAGAGATTCTCTGGACCAAACCCGGCAATAGGATGGTATCCCGAGGAAGCGGTATCAAAGGTAGGTTCATGTTTTGCGCCTTGCCCATGGCGGCTTGTGTGAAGCGGTCGGTCGAGTGGCGGGCAGCGTCAATAGCAAGCGTGCGAGATGCGCAAGTGTAATTCCTACAACAATGTGGAGGAGGAAGATTAAGGGCAGCTATACAAGAAAGACGAGATTGTGAGATGAAGATGATAGATATGTTTGTTGTCAAACAGAGTTGAAAGGTTGATGTCAGACGTAACAAGCGGGACCAAAGCTGCAGTCAGATGCCAGACAAGGTGGGAGACGGTCGAAGGGGGTCCGTTTGGTCTTGGAACCGGGGTTATAACATGGAACAAGGCAGAACTGCTACGGGCGGCGGCGAGTGCTGTGCTGAGTGAGCCTGGGCCTGTTAGCGCTCTTGTGGCAGCATCTGGGGGTGGAGAAGTGCGCATATACCGAGGCTAGTTGGCAAGGTCAAGGCTTATGAAGGCAACGACGGCTACGTAGTGTGCGTAGGTCTATCAGTGGAGACAATTCACCTGCGATTGCACAGATGATACCAATCTCTGATAAATAAAAATAGAGTCCGACTCTGATCCACGGTTGTGATTTGCTGAGTGCCTAACTATTTACCAAGGTACGTCACTGATCCGGAGAGTGCGCGACGCCGGCCCGCCAAAGCCGACCAGAACTCTTTAAATAAATAAATACGTTACAGTGGCAAGAGTGGGTGTTGGTGTTGTTGGCAGCGTCGCACCAAGCACTGCACCGTTGCACTACAGAGTAACCAATATAACCGAGTCACGTGCTCCTACCTATTCGCCATCGCCAACGCCATCGACATGTGCTTACTGCTGGCAGGAAACCTCCCGGCAGTATCTTAAAGCCCGCAGCAATTCACAAGGTTGACGCATCTAGCCCCGTCCCTAGGGTGGCATCTCGTACACAACATGGGAAGCGGGGTATGCATATATCATCTGGCATTCGCGTCATCCACCCGGGAAACAGAGACCTCGCTTCACCACAGAGTGAGTGCATCAGGCTAAGCTCGCCAATGCTGGTTCCCACAGCTGCTTTCAATTTACGCAGCCGGCAAACGTACCGGATCCAGTGGTCGGTGTTGAATGCTGATATTTTGTCGCCCCCTGTGATATTTGAAGCATATGTACGGAGCAAATACCAGCCATCTGCACATTGGCCATTTGATCGAAACAGCGTTCACACCTGGATCGGGCTTATAGCGGGCAAGCGGGGTAGTATCCGGCTAGCAGTCAACACACCGAATGCCGGGCGGAGTTTTCTCGCGCCGACTCCTGCACTAATTGGTCCTCATACAGTACATTAGGCCCAGGAAACGTCAGGAATAGTATTTGGACAACTAGTAGTCTGTGGTCAACTACCCGGTGTTGATGCGCGACAGTTACCTCCGTACCAGTGTAGATGACAAAGTAGAATATTGGTTGGTGCACCTAGGTACTAACCTAACCATTGCTGGCACTACTATCCGTACTCCGCAAGGTAATACGTAAATAGGTATCCGTATTTAGGTAAATACCTACCTAGTTAGCAGGGTGCAGTCGCCAGGAGTCCAGACCCGCAACACCACATTTTGCCAGCCATGACCGCCCAAAAGTTTTTGTAAGCGCAATAGTAGCTCGCCGCCAATCACATTTTTTTGGTCGTCAAGAACCAGGCAAGCTCATGTTATAAACCGCGCCGCAAGCGATTGCGGCCTCAATCACTTGCCCGGCATGAACATCTCACAGCCCGTCTCATCCGAGGTCGAGACGGTTGAATTTACATTTCTCTCCCCCGCCGAAATCGAAGCCGTCTCCGTCAAACGCATCGAGAATGAAAGCACATTCGATAGCATGCTCAATCCTGTCCCAGGTGGTCTTTATGATCCTGCTCTGGGCTCATGGGGCGACTCACCGTAAGAGAATTTTTCATTTTGTAGTTGTTTACGTCTAGCTAACCATTGTTCCTTCCACAGATGCACAACTTGTAACCTAAACCACTTATACTGCCCAGGCCACCCGGGCCACATCAAGCTCCCCGTCCCTGTCTACCACCCGATATTTCTAGACCAGGTCTACCACCTCCTGCGATCTGCCTGCCTATACTGCAAGGGTTTCCGACTGCCGGCCAAGGACCTGCACAAGTACATGTGCAAACTCCGCCTCTTGCAACACGGTCTTGTCCACGAAGCGCACATTGTTGGGGCAATCGGCGAAATCGACATCAGCGATGATCTCGAGGCCTCTGTGTCCCTCGAACTTGACGGCAGCGAAGCCGAAGACGATACCAGCTCCATCGACAATGTCACGCGCAAGAGGGAAAAGTACGTCCAGCTCTGCCTTCGCGGCGGCAGGAAGACGAGGCGTGACATTAAGAAGGGCAAGCACGAAGGCACAGGACAGATGCGTCGCGAGGTCATCAAGGAATTCCTCTCTGAAGTGATAAGGAAGCGTGAATGCGCTAGCTGCAACGGCATTTCCCCGACCTATCGCAAAGACGCGTTTATCAAAATTTTCGAAAAGGCGCTCTCTGATAAAGAAAAGGTCAAAATGGCTGCACGAAACCTCAAATATGGCGATGCCATGTCGCGAGTATATCAAAAGACCATGGCCAAAAAGCCGCAAGAGAATGGGATCACTCACGATTCGAGCGAAAACGAAGGCGAAGATGAATCTCCCTCGAGCCAAGATGTTGAAATGCAAGATGTCGACGAAGAAGAGTCTACGACTACAAAGGCTAGTCATTCTGCCGCGCAGCAAAGATACATCAGCCCCATGGAGGTCCACGCTCGTTTGGTAGAGCTCTTCAACAAGGAGCAAGAATTCGTCTCACTTCTCTATAATGCCAAGCCGCCCACTAAGAGGACCACGAAAACGACTCCCGACATGTTCTTCGTCACGGTGCTCCTCGTTCCCCCCAATCGATTCCGTCCCGAAGCCCGCACTGGCGACTCGGAAATATCGGAAGCGCCGCAAAATAGTCTCTACAAAAACATTTTGCGCGCCAACGGCAAAATTGCTAAACTGCACAGCAACGTGCAAAACGGCAGCTCGGATATAACAGCACTGCATCATGTTTGGGTTGAATTGCAAGAATCCGTGAACACGCTCATTGACAAAAATAAGAGTCCCGGTCCGGGAGCCGCTTCCAAGCGCGCTGAAGACGGCATCAAGCAAAAGCTCGAGAAGAAGGAGGGATTGTTTCGAAAGAATATGATGGGAAAGCGAGTCAACTATGCTGCACGAAGTGTCATTTCGCCTGATCCCAATATTGACACTAATGAAATCGGCGTCCCCCCTGTTTTCGCTAAGAAGTTGACTTATCCGGAGCCTGTTACGAGTCACAACTTTAGAGATATGCAACAAGCTGTCATCAACGGTGTCAGCAAATGGCCAGGTGCCATCGCGATTGAGGACGAGAATGGCCAGATCGTCAACCTTCGAAACAAGTCAGTTGACGATCGCATATCGCTGGCTAATCAACTGCTCGCCCCGACCAACGCAAATGCTCCCAAGACGAAGAACAAGAAAGTTCATCGCCACATGACAAACGGCGATGTCGTGCTCATGAACCGTCAACCAACACTACATAAGCCTTCTATGATGGGTCATCGTGTTCGAGTGTTGCCTGGTGAAAAGACAATTCGAATGCACTATGCAAACTGTAACAGTTATAACGCCGATTTCGATGGTGATGAGATGAATATGCATTTTCCTCAGAACGAGGTCGCGCGCGCAGAGGCGCTTCAAATTGCCGACACCGATCATCAATATCTGTCCGGCACCGCGGGCAAGCCCCTTCGAGGTCTCATCCAAGACCATCTTTCAGTTTCGATTGCGCTATGCAATCGCGACACCTTCTTCACCAAGGGTGACTACCATTCTCTCATCTATAGCGCCCTACGACCCGAGAGCGGTCATATTCTCTCGGAGCGACTCGAGCTTGTGCCACCAGCCATCATCAAGCCCGTTCACCGGTGGACTGGAAAGCAAGTTATAACCACAATCTTGAAGAACCTCAAGCCTGCTAGCTGCAGTGGTTTGACGATGCATGGAGCTACACAGCTGAAAGCAGAGCAATGGGGCACCAACTCCGAAGAAGGTGTTGTGCTAGTTAAGGACGGCGAACTGGTGACCGGCATTCTAGACAAGTCACAAATCGGCCAAAGCTCCGGAGGTCTTGTTCATGCTGCTCATGAAGCTTATGGCGCGGCTATCGCCAGCAAGTTGTTGAGCTGCTTAGGACGACTGCTAACGAGGCTCTTGAACATGCGAGCTTTCTCTTGTGGCATGGACGATTTGCGACTTACAGAAGTCGGCGAGAAGGCTCGCTTACAAGCTCTGGCGCAGGCCAGCGACATGGGTCTCAAAATTGCGTCCAAGTATGTCTCCTTACCTGACAACACAGACCCCACCAACAACCTTCTGCTTGACCGTCTTGAGGAAGTCTCGCGCGAAGATAAGAAGCAGGAGTGTCTGGATTTGTTGATGAATGAGGGGTCGAGAGACATCACTGCCGAAGTCCAGAAGGTTTGCATTCCGAACGGTTTAGAGAAGCCATTCCCGAGAAACCAAATGCAGGCCATGACTACATCTGGTGCCAAGGGTTCTCGAGTCAACGCGTCTCTGATCTCTTGCAACCTGGGCCAACAGGTTTTGGAAGGCAGGCGTGTGCCATTGATGGTCAGCGGAAAGACTCTCCCATGTTTCAAGCCATTTGAGACACACATCGGATCCGCCGGCTATATTCGCAGCAGGTTTCTTACTGGCATCCGTCCTCAAGAGTACTATTTCCATCACATGGCTGGTCGTGAAGGTCTCATCGATACAGCCGTCAAAACATCTCGCTCAGGCTACTTACAGCGATGTATTATCAAAGGACTGGAAGGCCTCATGGTCTCGTATGACGCCTCCGTCCGCGATGCAGATGGCTCCGTGATCCAATTTCTCTACGGCGAAGACGGTCTTGATGTCACCAAGCAAAAGTATCTGACAAACTTTGACTTCATCCTCGAAAACGTTGCCTCGGAAGTTGTGCAGCTCAAGTACGATACGAAGGTGGTTGAGACATTAACCGCGAACCGAGATGCTTTCATGAAGTACATGAAAAGCGCTGTTAAGCATGCCAAGTCGAAGGGCGCAACTTCCAGAGACCCTCTGATCGGTTCCTATAATCCCACTACAAATACTTTCGCCATGTCGGAGCTTTTCTATGAGGCAATGTCAACATATGTCAAGGAGAACAAAAGCGGTCTTATTCGAGAGAAGAGCAGCCACAAGCAGGCACAGAGCAGCGCCGCCCTTACTCGTAAAAACGCTGAAACCCTCTTCGCTCTCAAGTACCAGCGGTCTCTTATCGAACCAGGTGAGGCAGTTGGTATCGTTGCTGGCCAGTCTGTCGGCGAGCCCTCCACTCAAATGACACTAAACACTTTCCATTTGGCTGGTCACGCTGCCACGAACGTGACCCAGGGTATCCCTCGACTCAGAGAAATTCTCATGACAGCCTCTGCCGTTATTTCTACGCCTTCTATGAAACTTCATCCTCTCGCGAATATCTCGCCTGATGAAGCCGAGATTTTCACGAAAAAGATCAGCCAGACACCGTTGGGGTACATTGTGAACGATATTGCCGTTGAGGAGCAGGTTGGCCGTGGCAAGATTTATAATCAGGCCAAGGTCTACAAAATCAAGATCAAATTCTTCCCATCTGACGAATACTGCCCGACATATGCCATCACAGTTGCCGAAGTAATGAACTCCCTCGAAAAGACGCTGATGCGCCAAATAATCGCATTGATGAAGAAGGAAATCAAAAAGCGAAGCGGCCCGAGCACTGGAGCCACACCAGAAATCGGTGTTCGGTCTGGTGTTGTGGAGGTGGCATCGGCGGAAACAAGTGCAGAGAGTCGAGACGACGACGACAAAGATGATGACGATGGTGACGATGGCGATGCTACCAGCGCCAAGCAACGAGCGAACCGTGGTGAGGAGGTGTCTTACGGCGACAATGATGATGAGGATAACGCAATCCAGCAGGCCATGGGTCAAGATGCTGAGGACGAGAGCGACGACGAGCAGATGAATGGCGTTTCGAACGGTGCGCCTGCAGAGAATGGCAGCAAGGATGATAGTGAGGATGACGATATGCAGTCTACGACTACGGCGCGAGGGGAGCGCGTCAAAGACGCGTTCAACGAGGTGTCCGACTTTAAGTGTGACGAAAAGGAGGGAGCGTGGTGCAGCATCACAATTGAGCTTGACTCAAACTCTCCCAAGCTTCTAATGCTGAACCTTGTCAAGAGCGCTGTGAGCAAGACCATGATTCGGGAGATTCGTGGTGTCGGTGCTTGCGCATATGTCAAAGGAGCTATTACGGCGTCGGGAGTAAATCTACGCGCGATGCAGATGTTTACTGATTACATCGACCCTGACAAGATCGAGACAAACGATGTTGCCGCGGTGCTTGCCATGTATGGTGTCGAAGCATGCAGAGGCAGTATTGTACGCGAACTCAGTGGCATCTTCGGCGGTCACGGTATCTCGGTGGACAACCGACACCTGAATCTGATTGCGGACTACATGACGAGAAACGGAGCGTTCACAGCCTTTAGCCGCATGGGCCTTAAGGGCAATGTCAGTCCCTTTACAAAGATGAGCTTCGAGACGACACTGGCCTTCCTGAAGGATGCCGTGTTGGATGGTGACTGGGATGATTTGTCGACGCCAAGTGGCCGTTTGGTGCTGGGCCGACTGGGCAAGCTGGGCACTGGTAGTTTTGATGTTTTGACGAGGATGCCTACGCATCATGTTGAGTCTTTAGCATAGAGCTTTGTATATACTTGAAACCTTTTGTTTATGTACCCATTTCACCTGATTTACCTATTTGCACGACGCACATTATCATGTGAGAGATTGGCAGTGACAAAGTGCCATTGTTCACGGTCAGCATTCACCCCACTCAGCCGCGGGGCACCTAGCGACGACACGATAGATGGCTTGTTGAGCTTCTGATAGTGGTAGGCACTTCATGAACATAGGGCGCTGTAAAGCTCATTCCTTTGCAATAACAAACTGCTACAATACATAGAACAATTGGAGAGGGTTCAAAGTAGGCTGCAATAAGATATTAGCGTCCTTTCTGGTGTTGCCCGTTGAGTACGGCGGCCAGGCAACAAGCAGGGTGGCAAGTGGGTAAAAACCTGCCCATTAAACTTGTGGGCGCATCGAAGCGCGTCACAACGCGTCTCCCTCTTGCACGCACCAGATCACACAACCTGTTTACAGCCCATAATGTGTAGGAATTCAATCATGTCTGCCACAAGGCCAAACTCTTGTGCAATGCTAACAAAGGATATATAATAGCAGCATACACGGGTTTTACCAAAACGGGATACGGCGCCCAGGGCGGTGATGACTCGGGCGGTTTCATGGCAGATGGCTCCCAGCAAGGCAGCCAAAGCGGCGGCAAGGTGCGTACTGCAGAAAAGTGTCTTTGTAGAGGGTGTTTCCGGCCTCATGCTAATTGACCCTGAAAAAGGCCTACCAAGACGAATCACTACGACCCGTTACCGTGAAGCAAGTCGTCGAAGCTGAGGAGGGGTACTCTGGGGGCGACTTCAAGATTGACGGTGCTTCCGCTCCGCAAGTCACATTTGTCGGCCAAATTCGCAGCGTCAACGCGCAGGCGACGAATATCACGCTCAAGATTGACGACGGGACCGGCCAGATCGAGGTCAAGAAGTGGATTGACGGTGATAAGCCCGAGGACCCGGACGCCTACGAGCTGGACTCGTACGTCCGCGTCTGGGGCCGCCTCAAGTCCTTTTCCAACAAGCGTCACGTCGGCGCGCATGTCATCCGCCCCGTCGCCGACTTCAACGAGGTCAATTACCACATGCTCGAGGCCACGTACGTGCACCTCTTCTTCACCCGTGGGCCCCTCGGCGGCGCGGGCGGGCAGCAGAATGGCGGCGGCGGCGCCCACGGAGACTCCATGTTTGTCGATGGCGGCGCGGCCTACGACGGCAGCGCCAGCCAAAATGCAAGTAAGCTGACGCGGTGCTCGCCGGGCGCCAAGAAGATGTTCAACTTTTTGAGCTCGGCGCCGGGCAGCAATGAGGGCGTGGACATCAACATTGTCACCAGCTCGACGGGCATGTCGACGCGCGATGTTCTGACGGCGGCGGACGAGCTATTGGGACAAGGCTTGATCTATACTACACTAAACGACGAGACGTGGGCGATTCTGGAATACTAGTCGAGTTTGGCGCGGGTTATCGAGTGTGGAAGAACGGTGGGCAAACAGACTTTTGTACAGAATACTTGGTGTTTCGGGATATAGGTTGAATTTTGCCGAACTGGAATGACGCAATGATTCTTTTCTCAAATCTGCTTCAAGACTCGAAGCATTTGATATTTGTGAACTGATCTATGAACATGGCATGGGGTGCTGTGGATGCATGACTCCTTCCCATAATCACAACGACTGGATCCCGGCAATACACATTATTGATCCCGACTAAAATTGTGCGCCTGGTTTGATTATTAAATCTGAACAAAAAAAAAAAAAAAAAAAAGCATTGCTGCGCACTGCGCTCTGCAAAAATCGTGATTCGCATGCCGCTTTTCGGATAATCGCCAAGCGGGGCGCATAGCTTCTTAGTGGTACCAATGAGGTTTCGCTGCCTCCACACTTAGAGAGGCTTGGTCAATTCGCCCAGTGACGTTGGCGCCAACCTCCAATTACGATCCTTTTGCCTTTGCCGCTCAACCACCAGCCTCGGCCACCTTTCTTGCATCGCTCTCAGACCTGTCATCTGGGCAGTTTGCGTCCTCGCCACCTCTCTCCCTAATAGCGACGCTCAAGCCGATCCTTATCTGTGAGACACTTCCTGCCGCAACCCCCCACGCCAGCCGGATCCTCCGCCATCACCGAGCTCCGCGCGCCTCCTCTACATCTCCCGTGCCCACTCCCGGCCTCTCCTCGGCTACCATGGCGCCCAAAATCGAAGCCCAGGAGATTGAGACATACTGGAACATTTTTTGCGATCGCACGGGTGGAGGCAAATACCTTACCGGCGAGCAGGCCGCGCCCGTCCTCAAGAACTCGGGCCTGCGCGATGACCAGCTAGAAAGGATCTGGGATCTAGGCGACGTGGACAACGATGGCAACCTAGACTTTGAGGAGTTTTGCGTTGCTATGCGGCTCATTTTTGACGTTTTAAACGGCGTAAGTTCTCAATTGATGCTGCTTGGAGCCTCCCCACGAGTAAGCCAGTGTGCTGACGTGACGCGGCGCACGCCATTTAGGAGTACCAAGACGTTCCCAAGTCTTTGCCCGACTGGCTGGTCCCCGAGTCCAAGGCACATCTTGTCCAGGCGACGCGTGCCATTAGCGGCAATCAGCCCCAGTTTGAACAAGTCGAGGATGACGAGGACGAGTCGGCTGGTCTCAAGGACGGCTTTGACTGGTACACGAAGCCCGAAGACAAGGCCAAATACGAACAGATTTACCAAGAGGCGCGTGATATGCGTGGTGAAGTAAATTGTAAGCATCCAAGCAATCTGCTCTTGTCAATGTCGCAATTCAGATCATGTAGGCTGACACGAATTAGTCCATGCCCTCGGAGACTTGTACGAGTCGCTTGACGTTCCCGACACCGACATCCGATCCGCATGGAACCTCGTCAACCCTTCCGCCAACGAAACCATCAACAAGGATGCCTGTCTCGCATTCTTGCACATTCTCAGCAACCGTCACGACGGATTCCGTATCCCCCGCACGATCCCCGCGTCGCTGCGCTCCAGTTTCGAGCGCAACCAGATTGATTACCAGATTGACAGCCAACGAAACACGGGCGCCAAGTCGCGCTGGGCGACCAAGGCCGATGACTCGACGAGCACGGGCCGCAAGACCAAATTCGGCGAGCAGTACCTGACGCGCCTCGGCCGCAGCGGCTTCAAGACGGCCGGCACCGACTTTTCGACGGAGAAGACGGAGGACTGGGAGGAGGTGCGGCTGAAGCGCAGGCTGGCGGATCTCGAGGACAAGATGCGCAAGGTCGAGGAGATTGCCGAGCGCAAAAAGGGCGGCGCGCGCGACTCGAAGCCCGCGCTCGTCAAGAAGGAGCTCGACCAGCTGCTCGACTACAAGCGCCGCGAGCTGCGCGAGCTCGAAGAGGGCACGGGCAAGAGCGCCGAGGGTTCCGGGCTCAAGAGCATCTCGGAGGATCTGCAAACAGTCCGCGAGCAGGTCGAGGGCCTGGAGACGCATCTAAGATCGAGGGAGCAGGTGCTGGAGCAGTTACGGCAAGAGATTGAGGCTGAAAAGAGCAGATAGAAGAGATGGGATGGAACTAGCCAAGGGGCGGGCCAGATGTAACGCACATTGCCCGAGAAGTAGCGTCATCTTTCTTAATAATATATATTCATTACACATTCAGTAATCTGCTGTCAATTTGTCACGTATCCGGGCAAAAGATCAAGCATCTTTGTGTCACCACATGGAGCCATCGACAAACTTGGGCGTTCTTTCGACGCCCAGGGTTCGTGATTTGGCAATCCACACCGCAATCGACGGGATCGGCACCCAGCGGTACCGGCCAACTCCGCTCGAGCGGCCCGTGGAGAAGAGGAGTATATCCATGACAGACCCTCGTCGTTGTTGCTTCTTTCCAGACAGAACATGCGCAATGTTTTTGGCCACGCAGCTCGCCTAGCACGATTGTTAGCCATTGTCGGCAAAAAAAAGAAAGAAGAAGAAGAAGAAGAAGAAGGCGCAGAACCCGTCGAGAAAGAAGAAAAGGAAAGCTGGCAGTTTACGTACCTGCGCCTCCGTCACGAGGTATGAGGCGGTGGGTTTCCCGACGACATCTCCCACGGCCCAGATGTTGTCCGCGCCCGGCACGCGCATGTAGTCGTCCGCCTTGACGTGCCCCTTGTCATCCAGCAGTTCTTTGGGGACACACTCCGAGTTGGGCGCCATGCCCACCGTCGGGAGGTACAAGTCCGTCACCAGCGTCTCGCCGTTGTCGAGCGCGACCTCGGTCCGGCCGCCGGGCGCGGCTTTTGTGCCGACAGCCCGCACGCCTTTGCGCAGCACGACGCCCATGCTCGCGAGAGCGCGCTCCAGCGCCGGCGCCGTCTGGTCGCCGCCTACGAGCGCGTCGCCCGCGGACACGAGCACGACGGTCTTGTCAGGGAACTCGTGGCGCAGCTCGCCGCAGACCTCGACGCCGGTGGCGCCGCCGCCCGCGACGACAATGTGCGCGGCGGCGCGGACGCGCGCGGCCGTGCGGTGGATGCTCGCGATGAGGTCCGCGTGCGTGCTCTCGGCCTTCCAGGGCAGGCCCGGCGCGGCGGAGCGCGAGCCTGTCGCGATGACGAGGTAGTCGTAGGTGAGGACGCGCGTCGTGGTGGTGGTGGTGGTGCCGTCTTCGTCCGTCGAAATGGTGACGGAGCGCGCGGCAGGGTCGATGGACTGGGCGCCGCCGAGGATAAACTCGGCGGCGTAAGGGTGCGCGGCCGTGTTGTACTGCGCGAGGCCCGGGGCAATGGGTTGCAGCAGCTCATCATCCTGGAGGAGGTCGGGGATGATGACCCTCACGGCGGCCACGTTCCAATAAAAATGGCTGTTCTGGAAGATCATTTTAGCTTTTGACGGCTTCTCTTTTGAAGAGGGGAGCGTGAGCGCTGTTGGGGGG